>JANRMT010062854.1:137673906-137692942 GCA_026402145.1 Polypterus bichir lapradei
ATTATTAAAATGTTTCCTTTTCTTTTTAGTTCTCTGCTGCCAAACGCGGGTATTTTGCTATGTATATATATATATATATATATATATATAGATAGAGAGAGAGAGAGATGACAACAATACTCATATCAATGACAAAACAATTACATTAACAATCATGTTATGTTATTTTTAAAATATTTCCTTTTCTTTTTCATAACTTCTTTAACACACTACTTCTCCGCTGCGAAGCGCGGGTATTCTGCTAGTGTTTTATAATAAGCATATTTATGCATTCGTTAATATGGAGAGCTTGCATGTAGGGAGCCTAAATATTAACAGAAGCAGAAATCCTGAAAAGAAACTGGGGCTCTTTGATTTTATCAGACAGAAAAATCTATCACTTTTGTGCAGGAGACTCCAGGCTGACAAGAGAAATCAGTGGGAGTGGACCAGAGACTAGAAGAGGGACGTTTGTTTAGCAATGGGACAGACATCAGTGCTGGATCAGCCATTTTATTTCTCGGGGGTTTTCAAGCTGAAGTTTACAGCATTGATGAAACTGTAAGAGGGAGATTACTTAAAGTGAAGGTGAAGCTTGACAGCAGAGTTGTCACTTGTCTTAATGTGTATGCCCCAAATGAGGGAAAGAAAAATGTTCACTTTTCAAATCATTAGTAGTCACTTTATCCCAGTATGACCCTGAGGAGGTATTGGTACTACGGGGAGGTTTTATCTGTACACTTGACACTCAACTGTATAGGATTAAAAGAGTGGAGCCACACCCTTGCTCAGTACAGGCTTTAGGCAACCTAATAAGAGACTGTGGGCTAGAAGATATGTAGGGGATATAAAAAAACGTGGCCTGTAGGCAGTACACAAGGGGGAGGATGAATGGAAACAATTTTATACTTTTAAGCACCTTTTAGGTTAAAGTTTGTTTTGTTATACTCTCTTTAAAGTTTTGTTTGAGTATTCTTTAATTGTACTTTATGGTTCTTTATTGTGATGTGAGGTTTCTTGTTGAACTTTTGCTTGAAAAAGCACCATTTCACTATGGGAGAGGTTCTTTGTATATGAATTTGTTTCTATGTGTTTTGAGAAATATATAGGAAAAAAACTGAAAGCTTTAATGTATGTTAGTTCATCTAGCAGGACATTAACCAATTAAGAAAACCTAGACTAAGCCTATATTATTATATGCAGTCCTTTAAAAATTATGACCCATTAGTATTTCATAAATCTGATACTAACTAAACATGGGTATTTACTGTAAGGAACCTCCTGCAGATCTATATAAATTAAGTCTCTTTCTGGAACCTTTATATGGATGTTTTTTTTTGGAAATCCAAAATGGTTCCACTATGGCATCAGTCTGAAAAATAACTGTGGGACGTTTATTTTTAGGAGTGTACTGACAGGCTTCTCTAATTACAGTCTGGTGTTTTGTTACTTCTTTTTAACACATACCAACCCTGTAGTCCATAATGACATTTTAACACACTCCTCCTTAAAGACAAGATTCTAAAGATTTATTTATTCATTTCTGGGGAGGTTAAAGGATTATGAAGGAGTTCACCAGCAAACAACAGTGGTGGGAGGTTGAAAAAATCACATTCAGTCCTTGTGTCAGCAGTATACAAGAATGTCTCAAAATTATTATAGTCAGGAACTGCAACATTAGAAAGCCACACAATTGAAAATCAAACACTGATAGAGAATAGTCAAACTTGCAACTGCTGTACATTGCTATTCCAAAGAAGGGAAATGTGGAGAGGAACTTTCAAACTGTTCAGAAAAATGATGACACTGACTTCCCTCCAAAAATTGAGCTGAGAAAGGTGAGGGAACTAAAATCACGGTTAATCAGACAGCAGAATTCAAAAGCAAAGGCAGCCACTGAAGCTTTGTTCCAGGTGAGTCACTCCATCATTAAGCATAAGAAGTCCTTCCAAGATGGAGAGATAAAAAAAAGGGCTTTGTTGAGATAGCTGACTCCTTGTTTCGGGATTTCAAAAACAAAACTGAAATATTATCTTCAATCAAAGCTCTTCAGCTATCAAGAAGTACAGCTATATGGCGCTGTGAAGTAATGGTTAATGATTTGACACAGCAGATTTGGAAAGACATTGGGGACTGCGAGTGTTTATCACTGCAACTAGACAAGTCTATGAACATAAGTGATACAGTCCAGTTGTGCAATTTTATTCGGATGGTGTTTACAGATATGATTGCAAAAGAGGAGCTGTTAACAATACTGCCCATGAAAAAATACACGCGGGGAGAGGACATTTTTAAGTCTTTCAACTTCAACAAGAAAACCCAGCTCTCAGTGTGTCAATTGATGTCAATCACCACGGACTATGTGCTTGCAATGGTGGGCAGCGTGAATGGATTTATTGCCAAGTGCAGGGAGGACATTGCTTTACCCGACTTCCTTAATTACCACTGCATAATACCCCAACAAGCATTATTTGGAAAAATGCTAAACATGAGAGAGATAATGGATGTGGCAATGAAAATCACCTGTTCTATGCGAGCAAGTTCTCTTCAAAGACGACTGTTCTGTGCACATCTGGAGGAGACTAACTGCAACTACTCTGACTTCTTGCTACACACTGACGTGAGATGATGTAGTAGGGAGAAATTCTTGCAGAGATTTCAAGACCTCTGTCCAGAGATAAAGGAGTTTCTCCTTGCCATTAAACATGAAGAAAACAAGCAACCTAATGACGACCAGTACCTGCTAGACTTGGCATTTTTAACCGATCTGACCAACATGTTGAATGAGCTTAATTTAGAGCTACAAGGAAAAGACAAAATAGTGGTCCATATGATCAGCTCTGTTAATGCTTTCAAATGTAAAATGCAACATCTGTCCTCAAAGCTGCAGTGTCTTGATTTGGGAAACTTCCAGAACCTCACACCAGTGCTGGAGACGCAACTTGACAGTGTTTACTACACAGAGCAGATTGAAAACTGTCTGTTAGACTTTGACAAACAGTTGTAAGACTTTGCTTTACTTGAGCCAATCGGTTATATATATATAATTTTTTAATGTAGGTAGGTCATTTTAAAAGTAGCATGCAAGCCGAAAAAGTGCGGGTACCCCTTGTCTAAAAACTATAAAAAAAGGGACTGTCTCACCTGCTGGAGACAAGAGCTCAGGGGGCTTTAGTGAAGGCTCATTTTCAGCAGTTAGATGAATGTACCAACTTCTTGGGGCTTGAGTAAAATAACACAATGCAAAAACAAAATGGCAGAGAGACATAGGAGCCCAGTCAGAAAAGACAGGTGGTCCATGAATTTTATGAAAAGCTGTTTGCTATGGAGAAAGATAGTGGTATTGGAGACTTTCTGCAGGACTTACCATAACTTCCCAAAGCTGATGCTTTAGATCTGAACAGTGAAGTGACCCTAGTAGATCTGCACTGACAGAGCTGAACAAACGGAAGGTCACAGGTATTGATGGCATTCCAGTTGAATTTTATAAGGAGTTCTTGGATGTCATTGGTCTGGACTTGTTGGAAGTATTCAGGCACAGCTTTTAAACTGGTGTGTTAACTCAAAGCTGTAGAAGAGCAGCAATCACACTTCTGTCAAGGTATGGAGATGTATGTCTTATTAAGAAGTGGCGGTCAATGTCTCTCCGATGTGCCAATTATAAAATCCTCTCCAAAGCCTAAGCTAACAGAATGGTTAAAGTCCTTGGGAAAGTGGTGCATCCAGATGAAGGCTACTGCATACCTGGCAGGTCCATTTTATAATACATCAAGTCCTTCCATGAGAACCCTGAATACAATGAGGACTGATTGATGTCATTTATGTTGGGTAGAATGCCTAGACGGGGCTGGGCGGTCTCATGGCCTTGGACCCCTACAGATTTTATTTTTTCTCCAGCCGTCTGGAGTTATTTTTGTTTTTTCTGTCCTCCCTGCTCATCAGACCTTACTTTTATTCTATGTTAATTAGTGTTCTCTTATTTTAATTATTATTTTGTCTTTTTTTCATCATGTAAAGCACTTTGAGCTACTTTATTTGTATGAATATATGCTATATAAATAAATGTTGTTGTTGTTTATTTCAGAAAATTCTAGCTGTAGTAAAGCTTTTTAATTTTCAGACTGGTTTTATTTTTATTGGCCAGTAGAAGGTTTTTGGCAGGGTTAGTCATTCATTTTTATGGAATATGTTGAAGGCTTTTGAGTTTATGAAGCAGTTTACTAAATACATTCAGTTACTATATACTCAAATTTCTGGTATCGCTAAGGTCAGTGCTGGTTTTTGCACGCCTTTCAATGTTTGAAGAAGAATAAGTCAGGACTGCTTATTATAGGGAATGCTCTGGCCTTGGAGGTATTCCTGGTAGAACTAAGAAAAGTGTTGTTTGGTCTCTCCATTCCTCATTGCAAAATGGGTGAAAGTCACTGCCTTTGCAGAAGGCATTGATGTAGTTATCACCAGTCATATTGATCTGGACAAACTAAATGTTTGTCAGTAGAATTCTGAAAAAAAAAAAAAAACTTGTTCAAATATTAACTGGAGTAAATGTCATGCAGTGCTACTTGGAAACTGGGCTGGATGCAGTCCTTCTTGTTTGGAAGGGGGTCTTCAGTGGAGCACTGAGGGGGTTGCTGTATTTAGGAGTGCATCCTGGAGTTGAACAGTACATCCAAAAGAACTGGGATTGCAGGAGAAAGTGGATCTTCCATAAGTTGTCTTAGAGAGGATGAATGATAGAGATTATAACCTGATGATATCCAGTTTATGGTACAAATGTATTAGCAGCCCCCACCTTGGCTTGTTCACCACATACAGCAGGTACTTGTTTTTTTCTGGGACGGCATTGATTGGTTGAGAAGGAGTGTTTTCTTCTTGCCACTCCATAAAGATAGACAAGGACTTATAGACTTTTATAGTATTATTGCTGCCTTCCACATTCAGACAATTCGAAAACTATTGCAACTTTCAAAACAGAGCCAATGGATGAGCTTAGCCATACTTTTTTCCTATACAGGCTAAGTGAGTGAGACTTGGGAAAAGTCTATTATGATGTCATCTAGACAAAGTCAGAACTTTACATGTGCCAGAGTACTATACAAGAGTCCTGACAGCAAGGCAAGTACTATACATTAAGAGAGACAGTGATGACCAAAACTTGTACAACCCTGCTGTCGATACTACTACGGGACCATCTGGAAATTCTGTTCATAATTCCAGTACAAGCAAAATAACCAAGACAAAGAACATCACTGACTGGGTAGGACATATGTAAACTTGGAAATGTACAGAAAGAGTAGCAGATGAGAGAAGAGTGCATTTAGCATGCCTGATGGGGAAGTTCCTAAATCAGATACACTCATCACTGAACAGTGAATCTCTGACAGTTCTACAGAACATATTCACTGCACAGAGAAAGACAAGTGCATGCTTACTGTATGCTCAAGAATGTAAGAATGAAGAAACCAATGTTTACTTATTTATATCATTAAACAATTTAGAGAATGACAGGAAAACAGCCCAGTAAGATTTGTGTGCAGGTAAACCACCTGGGACAGCTAAGAGCACTGAAGCACAACACCGCTTGGAGCCAGAAGATCAGAGTTCCTCAGGGAATAAATCCCACTTGGAGGTTACTGTTCAAGCTGCCTTTGGCTAGTAGGATGGGGGATCTGCAGTGGAGGTCAGTGCATAAGAGCAATTGTGTCCGGGGCTTCCTGACTGCTGCCCTTTTTGTGACATTAAAGAAACATTTTTCCATTGTTTCGTGCATTGAAAAAAAACTCCAATCCTTTTTTAGTGTAATATAGAGAATGACAGAGGGATTGGGGTCATGAATAGCGGAATGGTGTTTATTTTTGGGGTGAAAACTACATAACAAATCAGGACAAATATTAAATTAATTAATTTTATTTTTGGACAAACAAAATAGTCATGGAAAACCCAAAAAGTAAGGTCAGTTGGGATATCAAGATGTAACTGTATTTTTTAGAAAGTTATGTGAAAATATATTAGTGGATTTTAACTTCTATAAGTCTACTAAGAAGCCTGCAAAGTTTATAATGTGTAGTGTGTGAAGAATGTATTTTGTAAATATGATGACAATAACTTAGTTTGTGGTCTGGTTTCACACTTTAGTTTTTCACATATAAAATGGGGTCAATAAGTAATAAGCGGAATAAGTGTGGAAAGTATAAATAGGAGACTGATACAGAACTAGGAAACCATCTTTAGGGACTTGTCTATAGTGTTATCATGTAATGGAAACTGTACTTAAATTTGCTTTACTTCTGTTTTTGTGATTATTCAGTAAAGGTTGTTTTTTTTAAATAAAATCCGTCCATCTATACTTCCCTCCCACTTGATTGCCTCAGTTATTTGATTTCCTTTGTAATTCTCCTTTTTTCTTATTTGTCCTTTTGATTTCTTCTAGTTTTGACTCTTGATTTAGTATTAAAGATTTTGTACTTAGGATTTTAGACGTTTGTTTAATTGTTGATTTTGAACACTTTCTTTTAAAGTGTTCTGGAACTTTGTTTTTTTTTTCTAAATTTTCTCTAAGTCTGGAGATTTTAAAAATTTCCCTTGTATTTAGAAAATACATGACTGATTACATTTGAATAATTAAGGCTTTGGAGTATTGGTGTTCCTCTCTTCTTTTTTGAGACTTTAGTCCTTAAATCTTTTGTTTGAGCATGTAAGGATTAGGCTTGAATCATAGCAAATACATTATATGATAACTAAAATAACACTACCTAAATACTATCTACTTTTGGATGATTTTCCAAAAACAACATTTTGATACTCGGCATATTGTTTGACTCTAGGCAGAAATCCCGCTGACTGGGCTAAAAATCTGAAGTCTTCTGATTATATGCTGTTGTGCTACAATGGTCAGCAAAAAACTGCCGCTCCCAATGACTATGCCAAATGCAATCTTGCCCAAACGGCAGCCCATGCTGTCATGACGCGCCCTGAAAGCAGGAATGATGTTGTTCGGTTCCTTAAGGAGCAACAGGTAGGTACAAATTTTACATTTTAAACATTATCCACATTGCACTATGACATAATAAAAAAAAATACCTCCCTTATTGCTAAAGACCAGTAATGTAATCATTGATATGTTTTTATTACTCAAAAGACAAAAGTGGAAACCATTGAAACTGTACAAAAATGGAAAAATGTAATGTTTAATTATGTGTGTAATATAGTTGTATAATGTTTTTCCCATTTGAAAACAGAACATGCAAACTAGTGTTTATGCCACAATGTTTTCATGTAAAAAATATACATATTTCACATTAGACTTTGTATTATTTCACATTGTTGAGATTACACTGAGTTGAGTAGCAATGCAACACTTGACTGTTTACTAGAGTGTGTTGGAGATGTGTTTAATATTTCAAAAGATATAAAACAATATACAATGTAAAGTCACAAAAGTGATATAAAATGTAGAGTCTTACATAGTTCCATTAATATTAATAAAGGAGAATAGCATTTCTAGAGATGGAGATTAAAGCCAAGACTGGTTATTGTCTATAAGGATGGTTTACATTTTAATTGTGTGCATGATATTTTTCTCCAGATACTCATTTTCCTATACAAACCCCAAATGTCTACCTATTCTTTGATAATTTCTAATTGACCTTGTTTGAAGTTTATATAGTTTGTGAGTTATAGTTTAATTTATTGTCATATGTACTGCAGTAAAACAAATTATTTCAGCAACAGTAAAAAATAGTACTACAGATAGACGAAACATTCAGCATTTATCAGGTATCAGGCATTTAACAGATTATTATGCAACTTTGCAAAATTACAATGCAAATGATGGGGTGGGGCATGTTTTATTTACCATATTCTTCACCCAGTGTGTAATTCTGAGGCACCACTGTCTGCAGGCATCAGTATTTGAAGTTATTACAATGTCAAAATGTAAAAGAAAACATTTAAATTCATAGATAATGTCTTTAAAGTATACTCCACCCAAAAATAATTTTATTTTTAACCAGTGCTGTTTGCAGTGATAGTAGAGAAACATTTTTAATCTCATATGGAAAATGGATAAAACAATGTTTTTGATACAATTAGTAGCAACAAAAATATTAGAATATCTATGGAAAAAATCTCAAACTACTTGTGTCACATAATCTGAATGTCGGGTATCTAGTTGTAACCTTACAAGGTTACAAAAATCATGTATTTTTTGCTAAGTTTCTGCAAAAAATTATATTTTGGTAGATACTACTGTATATCGGTGGTAACACTCAGAGGAAATTTTTGATCCCAATAAACTCTCCAATTTAGCTTAACAATAAGCTCTAAACTCAAAGGGCATCAGAATTAATTTCTGATACAGTATTTCTAAAACTAATCAGGAATAAACAAGATTGCACAGTGCTGAACTCTATTAAAAGGCCTGGCATTGCAAAACTAACTGAATTTACTGACCACAAGAGAAACAAAGCAGCTGGTTATTAATTTGCATTGTGATTATGAGCCTTAAGAAAATGCTTGTAATTTTTTATCTTAACAAACACAATCTCTTTTCTGGGAAATCATGGTTTATTGTGTTGATTATCGTGATAACAGAGATAAAAATGGTCTGTAGAATCTTTTTGGCCTGGGTGGACTCAGAAACGTTTTGCTGTTGTCTTCTATTTTAACATATGCCAACAAATGGTTGGCATTGGCTGATAACTGCAAGAGGCTGAAAGTTTTATCCAAGAGAGCTACAGAAACAGGACTGTGGCTCTTTTATAGTTAAAATACTTTGAATCCCTGAGCAAAGCTTAGCTGACTTCACTGTCTGCACTTTCACATCTGGTACATTTTAACCTATCACGATCTGCAAAATCTGTGATTTTGAAGTTCAATACTGAGACACCTTTGTGATTGCAGCTTTTGCTGCAACTGGCTTTTTTTAATTGGACTTCCAGTTTCTACATTTTTTGTATCAATCCAGAAATTACAAACTGGTTATGCTAAATATTTACTGAGCAACACAATAATTTTTGTGAGTCACATGGTGTGGGTGCCAAGGCGGGAAAATGGGCATCCTGGCCGGGATAACGAACGTTTCATAACCAGCCAGAATGCCATAATGGAAGGACCGGGAAAACTAGCATACCAGGAGCAAGTCATTCCCCCACACGGCAGGTGGCACTGTTCCTTAGGGCTAAACCCGATTAGGACACCCACAGGGTTGCATGGGAAATGGAATTCAGAAATACAACCCAGACAGTTATTTGGAGACTGCCAGAGGACACTGCTGGGGGAGGACTGCCCTGGTTTCCCCACATGACCCAGCAGTACTCTGGATGACTTGGAGAGGAGACTGGAAGCAGTTTCCAGGTTGACTTTAAAAAAAAGCCCACTTCAGCTGCCTTAGTTTAATGAGTCAGAGTCAGGAGGCAGTGGGCTACGCTCTTGGAGGAAGAAAGAGAATTGTGGTTAACATGTTTTTGGTTGGTTACTCTTCTGAAGAAGGTGTTAGAGGTCTATACAAATTTTGTATTTGAACCTAAGTGTGTTTGGGCTTTATTGTGTCTGAGGTTCGGGAGGCTGCAGTGCCCCTACTGGTCACAATTGGTAAGAACTACTTTTTAATATTTTGTTCTTTTTAAATGTTCCAGTAATTTAAGTCCATGTTTGCTAATAAGCATAAAAACTGAAATAGCTATTTAGTATTCAGGGTTGTATGCACTGTTGTTTGCCTGTAATTGTTTTAGGGCTGAATTCAATTAACTCCATAACAATGGTTACAATTTAAAATCAACCACAGTAGGACTTCAGCAAAACCCATCAGGCTCTTAGCTGTTAATCGTAATGAAGTATTTACTTCCACTTCTTTCATTAAGACTGAATCAAGGACATCATGAATGACTGAAATAAAATCAATTATTTATTTTTTTATAAAATAAAAATAAAATTCTTATGTTCCCAGTTCATTCCTGGCAGAGGTTTCTACCTTTCTAGATCTACTGAATTTGCTCTGCTCAAAAATTAGGAATCTTTATGTTTGGGTGCCTCTTTTACAATAACATTTATTTCTATACAACATTTTCATACAAATGATGTTTAACCAAGATGTCAAAGAAGTAGTTACATGCAAAGAAAAACAAATTAACATTGGAGAATAATAATAATCTCTATATATAATCTTCATTTGGATCTTGATCTTTGTTTGTCCGTGAATTAATTAGAAGAAGAAGCACTAGATGGCAGTAGAGAGACAGCTAAAACATAGGCATTGCATTAAGAATCTCCTCCAGGCTTATACTACTGAAGACTGTAGTACTCCAGTCACACCTCAAAACACAGACATTCAAACTAAACAAATTGTTGTGCTTTAAATTAACTAAAGAGATCTTCATTTAGATCTTGATCTTTGTTTGTCCATGAATTCCACGCATGCGTAGACCACCTTCCAGTTTAGTACGTTGTTGTTACTCACGGATGTCAACAATGTGCCGGAATAACAAAAGGGGTGGTGGACAGTGTTACGCGGATTAGCTCCTAAGGCCTGGTTAGAGAATGAGATTGCCGAAGATAAAAGGTACGTGCCTACGTAACATATGAATGAAAGAAAGACAGTGGGTAAAATGAATGACAACGTAACAGCACGTTCCGGAAATTATTATTGTTACGTTGTGGCCGGCAAGTGCTGCGCGTCTCACAGTTGTACCGTAGCTTGCTCACATGTCAGTGAAGTGATCCCTATTTATGCTTTAAACAGCCTGGATGCCTATGTGCCCCCCTTTTATAACCATTGCTCCGTGTATATTGCCTTACTCTTTGGATTGCCACAAAGCAACCTGCGAGATTGGGGAAAGGTTGAGAAGACATAGTGAGAGGAAACGATAGCGTTGTGAAAACGAGACGGACTGTGAACGGACAGAAGCAGAAATGCACCTACACCACCACATAATTAAAATTCGGACAGTGATTCTGAGTAGGCCGTTCCTATCGAATCAATGTCCAAGGGTTTTCTTTTGTAATTTTGTTTCCCTTATAAAAAATCATAATGCTGTGCGGCGAAGGACCCAGTTCACGACTGGCAGCTGCGCTTAAACAGGGAGCCCTTCACAGACAACTTTAACACGCGCAACGTAGTAGGACGCACATGGCTAGTGCATTAATAATATAAAAAAATAAATAATCCAAACTTACATACAATAGATATATAATTATGAGATTTAGAGTCCTTAAATACAGAATTGTTTTTTTAAGTCTCTGCATGACAGTACAATGACAAGCTAAGGTCAGGTCAAGTCAAGGGTGGACAGGGCAAAAAAAAAAACAAAAGCACCCTCCAATCTGATTCAAGCCAAAAGACTGCCCAGCCCCACTGGGCACTATGCCTAACATACAGTCATAAGAAAAAGCTTGGGAACCCCTCTCAGCTTGCATAATAATTTACTGTACTTTCAACAAAAAACGGTAACAGTGGTACGTCTTTCATTTCCTAGGAACAGATGAGTACTGGGGTGTTTTCCGAACAAAGATTTTCAGTGAAGCAGTATTTAGTTGTATGAAATTAAATCAAATGTGAAAAACTGGCTGTGCAAACATTTTGGTACCCTTGTAATTTGGCTGATTTGAATGTATGTAACTGCTCAATACTGATTACTTGCAACACCAAATTGGTTGGATTAACTTGTTAAGGATTGAACTTCATAGACAGGTGAGTCCAATCATGAGAAAGGGTATTTAAGGTGGTCAATTGCAAGTTTTGCTTCCCTTTGACTCTCCTCTGAAGAGTGACAGCATGGGATCCTCAAAGCAACTCTCAAAAGATCTGAAAACAAAGATTGTTCAGTATCATGGTTTAGGGGAAGGCTACAAAAAACTATCTCAGAGGTTTAAACCGTCAGTTTCAACTGTAAGGAATGTAATCAGAAAATGGAACGCCACAGGCACAGTTGCTGTTAAACCCAGATCTGGCAAGCCAAAAAAAATACAGGAGCAGCATATACACAGGATTGTGAGAATGGTTACAGACAACCCACAGATCACCTCCAAAGACCAGCAAGAACATCTTGCTGCAGATGGTGTATCTGTACATCGTTTTACAATTCGGCGCAATTTAAACAATGAGCATCTGTATGGCAGGGTGATGACAAAGAAGCCCTCTCTGCACTCACGCCACAAACAGAGTCACTTGTTATATGCAAATGCTCATTTAGACAAGCCAGATTAATTCTGGAAGAAAATGCTTTGGAATGAGGAGACAAAAATTTGGTCATTTGGTCATAACAAAAAGCGCTTTGCACGGCAGAAGAAAAACACCGCATTCCAAGAAAAACACCTGCTACCTACTGTCAAATTTGGTGGAGGTTCCATCATGCTGTGGGGCTGTGTGGTTAGTTCAGGGACTGGGGCCCTTGTTAAAGTCGAGGGTCAGATGAATTCAACCCAGTATCAACAAATTCTTTAGGATAATGTTCAAGCATCAGTCACAAAGTTGAAGTTACGTAGGGGGTTGGATATTGCAACAAGATAATGACCCAAAACACAGTTCGAAATCTACAAAGGCGTTCATGCAGAGGGAGAAGTACAATGTTCTGGAACAGCTGTCACAGTCCCCTGACTTAAATATCATTGAAAATCTATGGGATGATTTGAAGCAGGCTTCCATTTTCGGCAGCCATCAAATTTAATTGAATTGGAGAGATTTTGTATGTAAGAATGGTCAAAAATACCTCCACCCAGAATCCAGACACTCATCAAAGGCTAAAGGAGGCGTCTAGAGGCTGTTATATTTGCAAAAGAAGGCTCAACTAAATATTGATGTAATATCTCTGTTGGGGTGCCCAAATTTAGTCTAATTTTGTTATGATGCACATTGCATATTTCTGTTAATCCAATAAACTTAACGTCACTGCTGAAATATTACTGTTTCCATAAGGCATGTCATATATTATAAGGAAGTTGCTACTTTGAAAGCTCAGCCAATGATAAAACAAAAATCCAAAGAATTAGGACGGGGTTCCCAAACTTTTTTATATGACTGTAAATGTCCTTAAGTGGTTCTCTATTGATTTTTATTTAAGGGTATGTCTTAGTGGATTCGATGCAGTGGGTCTCATAGCAGGATGGGGTACTTGCTTTCATTTAAACATTCAAATATCACAGGTGGCTGCACAGGACTTTTATCAGGGGGTGGTGAAATAGAATGCCACCACAGAATAAGAAAAAAAGTGAAGTTTTTAAAAATTATCTACAGTTTCATATGTTTGTAAAGTATTTCAGAGTTTTGGTGCATTACAGTATGGCTTCCTATCACCCCTAGTAGAACATAGTAGGTGTAGACACTGGCTGAACAGAAAAGTAATGTGAATAAAAATGATTGTGCATACTTGAGCAGAGGTGGACATTATCATTTTTTTCCCAGTAAGTCGACACAAACTTTTCTAATTCTCTTCTCTTAAGACTTGGTGGGACAGCCATTAATTTGAGTGTCACAATCATGGCTGGACTTCTGCACAGGCTAACCACTTAATGGTGTAACAAGAGCTTTGGTCAACTTTCAGTTATTATTTGCTAATCTCCAATATGCAAGGCAGGTTTATCAGGTACAGATATTTTAGTGAATTTCAGCTTGTTAATAAGTGACAGTATATTAGATGTAATTGTGCCCGAGTCCAACAGACATGCACAGCAACTGACCCCTGAAGTCCATATTGTACCTAAGTTGCAGGCTGCTCCTGTGCGCAGACGTCACTTATGATGAGCTTTTGGCTTTGTCTGCACTTACTCTAATGTATATAATTCAAAAGCCTTATGTTGAAATGTACTGTCAACAATCCTTTATTTGAAAAGCCTTATAGATCATCCCGCACATGGATCACAAATGAAAAACATTTCAGATTAAACTTGTCAAGTGTTTGCATTTTGTTGACATAAACATACCTGCTACTTCACAGAGTAGTGGAAAATCATTTTTATAAATAAATCTTTCTGTTTACATACCTGAGCAGAATGTCGTTGTTGACAATTTGCATGGTTTGGAAATATTGTTTGAACGTGAAGCGACACAATTACTCAGTTGGCCGTATTTCTACTGAACAACAAGTTAATGTTTTTGGCAATTCCTTTGTGCTCAGTGGAGTTCTGTGTTATGTCAGAGCATTTTAAGAATAAACATCAACAAGGAACATTTTGTACCTAGCCTAGGTCTGGCTGTAAACCCCATGAATAATGTTTTTAAGTGCTTTTAGAACTTGTTCAGATTTATGTGCTTTGAAACTCCTAGTCCACAACACCCTAACTTAAATCAATGATAAAAGATTATATCCCCATAAATATAGTAAAAAAAAAGGAAGCAGCCAGGGAGATCTGATGCAGCAGATAAGGCACATTAGGAACTTGTAAGATTAGTCTAATCCCTTAATGGCTGTCTTATTAGTTGCCTGATTACATAATGCATATCACTTTTAATGCACCTGAAAACAACAAGCTTTAATAAACCCATTATATTGAAGTAGTTGAAACTATGCTACTAATCCTCTACTAAAATTAATACAACATATGTGCTCTAAACACCATACTGTGCCTTGCACGCTTTCTTGCCCTAAATTTGCCTTATGTTTTTTTTTTTTTTTAACAAACCTTGGAATCACTGCATCACCAGACAGTCCTGTCCCATTACTCTAGGTTCTCTGAGAAGGAGCCTTAATTGGCATTAGATTTTAATGGACAGATTTTACAGGAGGAAGTACTTTTTTGTTTATACATTAAAGCTGCAACATTTCTGTTCCATCATTTTGGATTGCAGTTCTGTTTGGAGTGTTATTTTTAATTGTTGCCTTCACATGCAGTTCAGTTTACAGATTTATTAGGGGATCTAAATCATCACTGTAGAACAAGGAGAAAGTTCTCACAAGGACTGTTCATCTGAATTTTATATTCAGCAACTGGCAATTGAATTGTATTTTTGGACTGTGCTTTGTAATGAAGATCATATTATTGACTAATGCCTCAAGGGTAGAGGTGGAACTTCAATTCAAACACTCGGCCCCATGTGAATTACTTTTCCAGTTTATTCCCAGAGCGGATTTACTGTTAGTAAAGACAGACAGACAGAGACAGATATCCCTCCATAATGTTTGGGACAAAGACACATTTTCCTTGATTTACCCCTCTGCTTCAGTTTAAAAATTACAAATCAAGCAATTCAGATGTGATAAAATTGTACTTTGCAGACTTTCATTTAAGGGTATTTTAATACATTCTGGTCCCATAATTTAGAAATTACACCTTTTTCTAATTAAACAGAATTAAGAATGAGCTAAAAGAGTTTGCAATTAGAACACAGGGGTAATAGCTCCTGAAAAAGGGCTTTCCAGGCATATGTAAACAATAAAATTGCAAATCAGTCATTTCAAGCAGTAATAGTAAATTTGGAACTTTACTAATGTCTTGGCTATATGTTTAAATCAATTTAAGTTTACCTTGACAAAATATCAGTTTTTATCAAAAATAACCTTTGATTGATTCCCATCTGCTGCATGCCAGTGTACTGTATATACGGTATGAGAATATGCAAATCTTTTTAATGAATAATTTTCACAAGAAAAAACATAAAACATTATTTCTGTATATCACTTAATTTCACTGGGTCAAGCCATAGAATGTGTAGGGTTACTTTAGTTTCCTCCAGATATCCTCAGCATGTTTGGTGCCCGTTTTACAAATGTTGTAGCTAGGATAGGATTCCACTCTGACACTTAGCATGTAAATAAAATACAAATTTAATAGTTTTTAAATATCCTTTTTATTACAGGAGAAGTTTGGAAAAAATGGAAGTGAAAAAGAATCATTCCAGATGTTTAAATCCGAAACTAAGGACCTTCTGTTCAAAGATTCTACCACATGCCTCTCAGAAATACCTCCAGATCAAAACTATAAAAACTTCCTGTCAGAGGAATATTACAATGCCATACTTGGACTGAAGAAATGTTCACACACAGCAGGTATCAATGCCATATTCTAGAAGCTAAGCAGTGTAACATTTTCATAACAGAAAAATAAGGTACAAAAAATTTCCCATATATCCCACCAATCCATGCAGATGAATTCCAAATGGAAAGGAACAACATCCACTGGACAAAAGACACAGCTAAAAAAATTCTTGCACATTGGACAAAATATTTAAAACTAGATTTCCCCATGACCTCGAGCAGATGGGGGTAATTAGAAATATCTTACATTTGTCCAATGTAATTCTAAAAGCGGAACAAATATCATATTACAAAAGAGAATAACTTTAGGGAAATAAAAAAAGAACACCACACATATTTAGTTCAACATTTTATTACACATGGCTTTGAATACTGAACTGTAACAGTAGAACAGAACCCAAGCTGGCAGAACAGGGAGAGAAAAACGTAGAAAGGAATTGGATAAAACAACTCAAAACACATTTTCCAAAAGGCTTAAACATGAGGGGACATTGGTAGTTAAACAGCTCAAAAAATTGGTGTAGATGGCCTGTGCCTTCTGGGCATCCATAGGACCAAAAACTAACATGGTGCAGCATGTATGGACCATGATGGAGCCTATGGGAACCCTGTCCTTTCCCTAAACCAAAGTTGCCAGTGCCTCACACTACAAGTGAGCCCAGGTCTAACATTCATAGAGGTTTTGTTTCTCTCTCACACACACACACACACACTTACTTACTCCATTTCCTTTCCGTAATGATTAACACCTCTCCTCAGCCTAGTAAAAAGTCTGTAGGGTGCTTCTAAGTCACCATTGGTGTCAACATGTTTTAAAGTGAATATTGCTACCATCTAAACTTCAATTTTGTCAGAGGAGCAATATGTTCTCCTAAACTCTTATACTTCTCCTTGTATATAATGACTAAAGTGACACCATTTTAATAATGCTAATTTTTAGATGCTGGGTGAGGGTTGGAGATTTAGCAAGATCATATTTGTTTCAGGGGTCAGACATTGATCCAGTTAAAATATAAAGAGTTTAAGTTTTCAAAGAATGTACACTTCTCTGTATGACACATGGATTGCTTGGTAGGGTGCCTTGCACTGTAAGCATCTGCATGACATGCAGAAGTTTGTTATCTGTTTGAAGGCCTGTTTTAATATCAAAGGAATAATATGATTATCCAATCAGATTTCTAAATCCCAGGACAAAGTTATAGCTTTTATCTGGATAACCATGATTCTTTTCACAAACATTTTAATTACGTATATATTATTAACATGCATCTTAATCTAATTTCTTTTCTTTGCAGATATTTGGAAAGCATGCACATTCCATACTTGTCAGCAATCCTGAAAAGAAAACCCAAAAAGCCCATCTACAAAATCTTGCAGTCTGGAGTGTATTATCATCCACTCATATGTAAAATGAAGTAATTTTTATACCTCTCAAATACATGAAATAAAACATTTACCCAAAGAAAGATAATTTTTGTTCTTTCCTTGAATGTATTTGTGTATGGCAAAACAAAAGAAAATACTATAAACAATGAGGTTTTTTTTTGTTAAGGTTAATTTAACATTTCAAAATGTACACTTTAACAAAAGATTGAGTCAATATTTTAGTAATGTTTCTCTGTATGGCTTTAAATCGGATAGGTAAAACAAATGAAATAGTCTCTCTATTAAAAAAGCTTGCTTCTAAAAATGCAAACTCAAAACAAGACTATTTTTGTAAAAGAGAGTGCCATTTTAAATCCTTTATCCTATACAGATGAAAGACAATATAAACATTACTTGAATGAGTCCTTTAAGTATTGTAATTTGAAAAATATGGACAGAAGGTGACTACATTCACTTTTAAAGTGTTCAAGTACAACATTCACTTACTATATTTTAAAAATATTATTTTAAATTAGAAATTCCCCTGTACTAATGCTTAAGTAAAACCATTTACTAATATCACCTTTTAGTAACTGTGCTAACAACTGCAGATATTGTTGAAATCAGCTTTTGAAGAATGACTTGGCAAACATAGTCAACAAAGAAACTGCAGTGAACTGACCTTTTATTGATTATGAAGGGGTAGTTGGAACATAATCATGGTCCAGAGCACAAATCAACAACATATTGATGATGTAACAAAACAGGCAAAAAAATGTTTTAAACAAATTCATTATGTAGTAAAAGATATTTCTTCATAGGCATCATTTTTATAAAAACATTACATGAGCATTTGAATTGAAATTAGTTCGCCTGTCAATTCAAGAATTCAGTACATGCAAAACAGGAAATCTACATAATGATGCGACATGTAGTATAATATTTCTGTGACTGAACTTCACGTCACAATAAGCATTTCAATTTCAGTGCAGCCACACTAATACTGTAGTCAAGTGCTACTATAGAAACATGCTGGAATAAACAGCATGTGTTTTTACTGTAAATAAGGCCAATGCAATCTGTTTACCCATTGCTAAAACATTCAGTGAATTCAGTAGGATTTGCAAATGAAAATTCCCTCAATACCTGTATGAAAACAACTTATAAAACTGAATGAGATGTTTTAGTTGTACTTTAATTTCATTGGAAATTAGACACAATACTATGGAATTAAAGTATGAAATGATCAAGAACTGAAAGGTAAATTTACAGAAATTAAAATAGCACATCTTACTTATGTCTGAAAAATATGCCTATACAAAAATGTCTTCAGCCTGTTGCAAAAACAAGTGAGGTTTGATCTACTGTGTAACAACATATTTACAAACAGCAAAAGAATTACAAAGAAATCAGTAATAAAAATTGAAATAAAAGGCATGAAAAATTTAAATGATTAATTTGACACACAGGGATGTTCAGAAAAGTTGTATTTACGTTACACAATACCGTGAAGCCATTTTTCCAACTCCCTAATGTCTGGTTCACTGTCTTCTTTACTTCCTCTGGCACTACACTCAATGAAATCCACCTTGAAAGGCAACTGAGAAAATTCAAAATCCTTTCCCTTCTTCCCCAGGTACATATTTCTGATCCCTGTTGAGTCATCCAGGGAGCTAAGAGCAGCTGAACGGGTGACTCTCAATGTGTTGCTTAAAAAAAAAAAAAAA
>JANRMT010062854.1:137692952-137710898 GCA_026402145.1 Polypterus bichir lapradei
GTGGAGGTCCAATAGCAATGCCTGGGTCACTCGTATCTTGTTCGTTGAGTGGATCAACGAGGTGTTCGGTCCTGCAGTGAAGAAATACCTTTAAGAAAAAAAATCTGCCATTTAAAGTCTTGCTGGTTATGAATAATGCTTCTGCTCATCCTCCAGGCTTTGAGGACAACTTACTAGAGGAATCAGCAGGTCATTTCAAACTTTAAAAAGCTTTACACCAAAGCACTATTTCAGCAATGCTTTGAGGTGACCGAAGTAACAAACTTTACCCTCCGAGAGTTTTGGAAAAATTATTTCCACATCGTGAACTGCCTCAAGATCATCGATAAAGCCTGGGATGGGGTCTCCAAGAGAACCATCAATTCTGCTTGGAGAAAACTGTGGTCTGATTGAGTTCTTGGTCATGACTTTGAGGGGTTTGCTCCTGAACAGGAGCCGCCAGTTGTTGATGAAATTGTGTCCTTGGGGAAGACCATGGGACTGGAGATAAATGAGGATGGCATTCAAGAGCTGGTGGAGTAACATGGCCAGGAGCTGACCATTGACGAACTGATGGATCTGCATCGCGAGAAACAGCAAGAGGTTATGGAGGAGATCTCGTCTGAGGAGGAGAAAAAGATGGAGGAATACCTAACTTCTCTCCTTAACTCTCTCTCACCAGGCACGATTCTTTTCAAAGGTAAAGTGCAGGTTAATTTGTTTTATGTAATTTTACTTTATACTGTATTTTGTATTAATCATTTTTATATAAATATTTTTGGGTTGTGGAATGAATCATTTGAGTTTCCATCATTTCTTATGGGAAATTCGCTTCGATATACAAGTGCTTTGGATTACAAGCATGTTTCTAGAACGAATTATGCTTGCAAACCAAGGCACCATTGTATTTGCAAAAGTTTAGGCATCCATTCAGTTGTAAGGATGCATTACTCGTCAAGTTCTGAGTCTGGTCTGTTATATCAGCTGATGTATTTTTTGAGCCTAACGAATTCCCAGACTCTTCAAACATTGTGCAACACTGAACAAACATGAATTCTTGACAGGATCTGCAAATTAAGCTAAAAAATAAATACAAACTAGGGCAAGGCTATTAAAAATACCAAAGTGTGTTTAGCTAGTAAGTTTTAGCTTGAAATGTCATTAAGAAATGGCAGTTAAAGGGATAATTAACAGATGGCGAGACAAGATCCACATACCTTGTTTGTTGCAGGCAACTGCCAATGCAATACCATTCTTTTCAATATCATCATCTGTTAAGACAATGTATAAGAGCTCTGCTACATCTCTAAGTTCTTTTTGAAATAGGGCACTGTCCACAACAAAAA
Organism: Polypterus bichir lapradei; assembly: GCA_026402145.1. Classification (NCBI taxonomy): domain Eukaryota; kingdom Metazoa; phylum Chordata; class Cladistia; order Polypteriformes; family Polypteridae; genus Polypterus; species Polypterus bichir. The sequence goes on from JANRMT010062854.1 coordinate 137,694,278, forward strand.
TGATAGCCCTATAACCAAAGAAAACAGCACCAGTTAAGGATTTTTGTAAATGAAACATAAAATAGAAAGTGTGACTAATTTGAAATCTGAGTTTTTCCCCCCCCGAATTAAGTTAATTTTTACATAGTATTAACCATTGACAAGCTGAGAGTATTGTACATATACAAAAATATACACATCCATCTCTATTTTCTTCTTAACCTAGTTTATCCAATACAATTAAAATTCAGTTGAACCAGATTTTAAAATCAAGAAATTTAGCTGGGCCAAAGATTTTTAGCAGCAAGCAGTAATTAATTTGTGTTGGTTAAAATTTATGTATTGAAAAACGAGTAATATTTATGCATCGTTTCCCTTTCAAATTTGGTCACATCTGACACAGGCACGTCAAAAAGTGCCTAAAAACAATAAAAAAAGCTAAAACAGCAAATAATCTGACATAGTAACAATAATTATCTACCACTTTTGAAATAAGGGAAAAAAAAACAAACATTTTTGGTCATAGCTGACAAAATAATGTGCAGTATTAGCAGTAATATTTGTTTCAGTTTATAAACAAAATAAAATATTGTAGTCGTATATGACCCAGGAACATCACAAAGTGCATTTAATAGAATTAATCAATGCTATCAAAGTTTTCAAAAGTACAAACCTATAAAAAGTGATAACAGTAACTAACACACATGAATACAACATCTACAGCACACTGAGGGAATATGCGTTCATTTTAAATCATTGCATATATGATTAGGCTTGGCTTTCTTACGCGTCGAGCTACTGCACAGGCTTTGTGGGTGGAGTCTTGTCGGAAAGCAGTTTGTGAGTGCTCAAGGTTCCTCCCTAGAGAGAGCTGAGTGACATGAGCAGGGATAATTAACAGTAAAAGCTTTGAAGCTAGGTTGGAAGACAGCATCAGGGTGAGAAGGAAGTGAATGGTTAAAGTGCAGGTGACAGGCGGATAGGCCATAGTAAGCAATCTGTTTTTATAATTCTGGTGGTGTCCCCTTGACCCAGACAACGCATGGCACTAAGGCACTGTTTATATTGCGGCACATAATCTCAAAAGGTCAGTTGGCACCTTGAACTCTTCCCCAGAAAAGTGGCTCCTTTGTATCTTATTTGAGAGGTTGACAACAAGTTCAAGAATGAATTTCAAATTAGGGGGGCACTTCCTTTGCTCTGGTGGATAAATGACTTCTGTTGCAACAAACAGTTCTCTGGCAAAACCCATCACCTCTGGGGGGCAGAGCAAATCCATCCAATTGACGAGCAAAGTTCTCTTTCAGCCTTGCAATGAAATCTGTCATCACATCCATGATTTGTGCTGGGGCTGAGATGCATTTACGGAGTGGCGGAAAATGCAGCATTTGGCCTGTGCTCAGGTCAGCTGCAAAAAGGTCCAGTTTTACTAGGAATGCGTGCATCTGTTCCACAAGTTCAATGATAGTTTGTCTCTGCCTTGTATTGCCACATTAAGGTCATTCAGGTGTTTCAATAGGTCGCTTACAAATCAGACATCGGCCATGAAGTTGTTGTCCAGTATGCAATTCAAGTGCGTTTCTGCCTTTTTTTTTGGCTTGCTGCTGCAGGGGAAATATCCTCTAAGATCACAGAAATGCTTCAGTGATTTGCCTTTGGAAAGCCACCAGAGATTTTGCAAAAGCTGGTTGTGGTGCTCAGCAGACATTTCTGACAGTAGCATGTGGAATAAAGTAGTTCTGGAGGCTTGATGTGGAGCAAAAAAAAAATAACTGTAACCACGACACTGTCCATTGTCGTTTTTAGCACAACACTGTCTGATACACAAATGCAATGTAAGTAGATAATCTGAGGTGCAACAGCAGACCAACTTGTCAAAACACTGACTTTTCCATGCAATCCGTCATAAGCATGCAAACTACTGCCTTTGAAAAATGCTCATATTTTCTCAAAGACTGGCAAGCTTGCGTGTCCAATTAGCAGCAAGCGGAGTAGTTCATCTCAGAAGCGTGTGTCGTCGACTCATCTACTGCTATAGACATGACATTGGCTTTAATCAGGTCTTCTAACAGTGTTTCAAACATATCCGTAGCAAGAATTTCAACCTTGCTAATGTTTGAAGTGTCTGACGGGGTACACTTCCAATAGCAAATATCACACTCGTTCTAGTTTATTCGTCACTTATCACCTCATCCACGACTGCCGTCTTTCACGGTTTCCGAGTCTGTGAATAGACGTTTCTTCATTGTCAAGAAACAAGAATGGAAGCTGCAGTAGCTCTCGCTTGGGCTGTGTATGCAAGACTGCAGTTCTAAGATGTAATCAAACTGCACTTTTGCAGCCCTCTCCAGAGATCCCTTGGGAAAGTTTAGGAGGAAAGTCTTGCGTTTCTCAACATGGTGCCTCTGCACATTGTAATCTTTAATTGATGACGAGTGTGTTGCGGTACTTAAAACACATTGTTTTGGCATTTGGATTTGTAGGTAAAATAAATAAGTATGTTAGTGCAGGCAGGGTTAAACCGACAGTATTCACTGTCCATTTTGTGCTTCTGAATTGAGAAAGACAAGTTGTTAGATTGTATTGAGATGTGTCTTAATACTGCATGGGCTGTGGAGAATGGAAGTTGGGGGTGGAATCTTGGGAGAGAAACCTCTGTGTGGACACAGGGCACCTTCCTAGAGAGAGCTCAGTGACAGGATCAGAGTGAGAGACGAGCAAATGGTAAAAGGGTAGGGAGAAGAAGAAAAGCAGAAAGCTACCTTTTTTTATTTTTAGGTGTCCCTTTGACTCCGAGAAGGCATGGTAGGTATGGACCTATGAAATCTACTTTATTTTTTTTTCACAAATTCTGTTATTTTGTTTGATTTTTGGTTTTCACTGTTTTATTTTTTTACTGCAAGTAGCAACAGCTAAAAACAAACAATGTAATAGCACTTTACATTCCTTTTAATTAAACAGCACACTAGCACAACTGAACTTTATTTTGCAGTTCAATCCATCAGGTAGGAGCCCAGATCCTCCACAATGCTGTATGCAGAGACTGCAGTAGGACAGTGAGTGCCCTCCAGAATTATAAGAGCTGTTGCTAGGATATTTGTTACAGCCTGAGTTGATGTATTATTGGCCAGAAAGAACTTTTTGTAGAGGTGAATATGTTCAGTGAGGTACCCTACTGATTCAAACTGGCTATTCCACCTGGTGTTTCCTGGTTTGGGGGTTCCTGGAAGGTTCTTGAAAAAGTCAGACTTTACCCACATCACTAGTGATGCACCCTCACTAAAGTATTTATAATGCTGCGAGGTCTCTCCCACCAAACTGATGACATGCCACAAGCAGGTTGAATGTACACTGTTAGGCATAACCCCTTTAAAAACCTCCTGGTATGCATTCAGACAGTATGATACATTGTCTAGTCAAGTCAAGTTGGGGAGCATGCACTGGTACAGTGCATTGCCGCACCCACTACACGACAAAACAACTTGGTATCCCAGTTTGCAACCCCTTAGGGCAGACACACGGTCCAGTCCCATCCTCAGAAAATGAACCTCCATCTGCTGCAGCCAGGTGTTACGTGGGTGACCCCTTGGCCTGGTCCTGCCACTCGGGTCCCACAACAATGAGGGTCTTACGAGCCAGATGACCTTCAGGGAAACTTGCTACATGGCCGCAGTGCCGTAATTGACGCTCCCTCACAATTTCCGGAGAGACACAGTACCAAAAGGTGTCCAGTCTTCGTCTCAGGTCACTGGATAGCGTCCATGTCTCGCAACCATATAGCATGACAGGAAGCACTAGGACTCTAAAGACTTGGACCTTCGTCCTTTTGCATAGATATCAGGAGCGCCACACTTTTTTCCAGCAACCTCATGAACCCCCACCCCATGCTCTCTCAATCTACTGACTTCATAGGAAGAGTCACCAGAGACATGAATGTCACTGCCAAGGAAAGTAAACCTCTCTATAAGGTCGTCACTCTCTCCGCAGACAGACACACTGCTGACGGCTGTGCCCAAGAGGTCATTAAAGGCCTGGATCTTGGTTTTTATCCAGGACACTCGCAAGCCCAGACATCTCGCTCAGGCTCTCGAGAGCTCCGATCACAGCCTCCATTGACTCCGTGAAGATCACAGCATCATCAGCAAAGTCAAGATCCGTCAATCTTTCTTCACCAACAGATGTCCCACAGCCACTGGACCCCACGACTTTGCCCAACACCCAGTCCATACAAGCATTGAACAAAGTAAGAGTATGAACACACCCCGACAAACCCCAGAATCAACTGGGGAAAAAGGCAGAGATTCTGCCTCCATTCTGCACGGCACTCACAGTACCAGTATACAGGCCGGCCACAATATCTAGCAACCCTCAGAATGTCCCACAGGGCAGCTCAATAAACTGAGTCGAACACTTTGCAAAAAAATCGACAAAGGCTGCAAAGAAACTCTGCTGATATTCGCGTTTGCACTCCATGAGAACCCTCAGTGCCAGGATGCAGTCGATGGTAGACTTCTTAGGTGTAAAACCAGACTGTTCCGGCCGCTGTTAGGTGAGCAAGTGATCACGGATACTATTGAGGACAACCCTAGCAAGGACCTTACCCAGCACCTTGAGCAGTGTTATCCCCCTGTAGCTGCTGCAATCCAGGCGATCACTCTTCCCTTTCCAGATAGGGACGACAAGACCCATTTTCCAGTCAGTTGGGATGATGCCAGTCTCCCAAATGGAAGCAAAGATTGCTTGCAATACCAGGACGACAGCCTTACCACCAGCCTGGAGAAGTTCACCCCAGATCCCTGCATCCTTCCCCCCCCCCCCAGCTGGTTCACCGCCTGTGCATTCTCAGTGAGATTGGGTGGTTTACAGCTAATTGGAGGATCAGCCTTAAGAACCGTGAACCCAGAGATATCCAACTTCCTAGCCGGAGGATCATCTTTGAACAACTGCTCAAAGTAGCCAGCCCAGCAGGTCACAACTGTAGTGTCATCTGTAAGGACTGTTCCATCTCTGAGGTATAGATTTAGATGTGCGTAATGCTTAGATTCCTCTGTAAGCAGGACGTGGGTCGCTAGACCACAGATGGTGTGTCATTTGTTCACAGATTCCTCTAACAAACACCTCTTTATCTGACCTCAGAGCCCTTGCAGCCATCCTTCTCAGTTCCCGGTACAGACCAGAGTTGCCATTGAACCGTGCGCTGCGACTCATCTCAATGATATCCAGGGTGCGCAGTAACACCGACAACTCTCAGCAACCTTCAGGGTTTTGTCACGGAAGATCTTCCACATCACATTAGGATCGCCAGTCGTACCCAAATCTGCAAGTTCCTCAGACAAACTGCGTGCAAACTCATTAGAAAAAGTCTGGTCTTGGAGTCTGGCCAAGTCCAGGCTCATTTTCCTAGTAGGTGGTATCCTACTGGACCTAAGCATGATCGTAAGAGTAGCAACAAGTTGTCTGTGGTCAGAATTCACAAACTGGGCACTTCTGTGGACCCTGCAGTTTTTCAAGAGCCTCCAGTGTCTGCCCATGGGATGTGCTCAATCAGTACACCACCAGTATTGGAGTACCAAATCCAACGATGCAGTTCCGGGCGCTGGAACCAAGAGCCAGCAATTTGCAACCCCCGACATTTTGGAAAGTCACGGAACATGGAGCCACTTTCACCAAGGTCACCAGACTCATGGGGACTGAGACAATCCTCATAGCCAGCCCTGTCAGTGCCAGTGGCTTAATTGAAGTCACCCATGACCAGGGGAGTGTCACCCAGTGGACACCCATCAACCACCGAGTGAAGCTGCAAATGAAATGCCTGTCTCGCCGAGACATCGCTCACCGCGGTCGGAGCATACACTGACACAACAGACAAAGCACCCATGGAGTGCCATAATCAGAGTCTCATAATACGCTGGTTGAAAGGAGTGACATCGGACACCATTGGAAGAAGCCAATCCACTACAGCAACAGCTACTCCCCGAGTATGACAACCATCAAACCGACCAGACCAATAAATGGTCTATCTACCTACAGATCTGGCCAGTCCCCAGTATGCACACCTCAGAAAATGCCGCCATGGAAATGTAGAGTTTACGCAGCTCCTCCGACAGCAGAGGAAGATGACCATCTTGCTGGAGAGACAAGACGTTCCATGCACCTACCCATATGGGCCGCCTCAAATTGGGACCCGAGTTCTGCCATGCAGTGGGCAACGTCTCGGCACCACACCAGTTCCAATTCCCAACAGACCTGACCCCATTGGTTTTGACTCTTCCGGGGATGGGGCTCCCGAGGGCTTTCCCCCATCCCCTTCATGATGTGAGCAGCCTTCCTATGGGTGGCTGCAGCAGAGCTACTCCCGCGGAAAGCAAAAAGGAGTCCTTTCTGTCATCTCGGAGCTGTGTGAAGTTTTTTTTTTAAAAAAAAAAAAAAAAAAAAAAAAAAAAAAAAAAAAAAAAAAAAAAAACAAAAACGGTGGCTGGAGTGTCAATCCTGCTACCAACCCCCATGATTTTCCTGCAAGTTGGAGGAATGCTTGCAGGGCTGGATAAAGTTTAACGTCATACCCAGAACATGGTCTGTAGGCACTGCTAAAATGTCATTAAGATTCAGTTTGTTGTTGTGAAGGGACCGAACTGCTGCCTTGAAAAAGGTGGAAAAGCCATCGTAGGGCTTAAAACAAAACTAAAAGTTCACAAAACGTTTGCTCACAAAAAAAAAAAAAAAAAAAAAATTCGGACCACAAGTAAGGTACGTGATACGCAGAGAACTGAGATGCGTCTGGGACCCATACTCGCTGTTCTTGCAAGATTGCACCACATTAGCAGCAGCCAATCAGAGCCCAAGAGAATGAAAATCCCGGTCTGGTTGAGTCTCCTCTTTCAGCCAATAACAGGCATTGTAAGAAATCTGGGTACTGCAACGCGAAACTCTGTCTACCATAGTGACTGCTGAAAACCGTACACTTTAGCGAATTGGCTGCAAAGTACACTACATGTAGGATGTACTTGTTGAATTTTTCCGCAATAGCTGAACCGCGATATAGCGGGGGATCACTGTAACAACAACATTTATTTATATAGCATATTTTCATACAAATGGTGTTGCTCAAAGTGCTTCACAAGATGAAGAAAGAAAGGTTTATATGAAACAAAAATAAGGACCACTTTTTAATCAGAGTATAGCATCAAGTCAATGAAACTCATGGGATACTGATCTGGTCAGTTAAGTAGCAGAGGGGGTTGTTAACCAGTTTCAGCTGCTTTGGTGTTATTAAAATTAACAACAGGTGCACTAAAAGGGCAACAATTAGCCGACCCCCAAAACAGAAATGGTTTAACAGGTGGAGGCCACTGACATTTTTCCCTCTTCATCTTTTCTGGCTGTTTTATCACTAGTTTTGCATTTGGCTATAGTCAGTGTCACTACTGGTAGCATGAGGCGATACCTGGACCCTACAGAGGTTGCACAGGTAGTCCAGCTTCTCTGGGATAGCACATCAATACGTGCTATTGTCAGAAAGTTTGCTGCGTCTCCCAGCACTGTCTCAAGGGCATGGAGGAGATTCCAGGAGACAGACAGGACCATTGAAGGTCCTTAACCCACCAGCAGGATCAGTATCTGCTCTTCTGGGCAAGGAGGAACAGGATGAGCACTGCTGGAGCCCTACAAAAATGATCTCCAGCAGGCCACTGGTGTGAATGTCTCTGACCAAACAATCAAAAACAGACTTCATGAGGGTGGCCTGAGAGCCTGATGTCCTCTAGTTGGCCCTGTGCTTACTGCCTGTCATTGTGGAGCTCAAACGGCATTTGCCATAGAATACCAGAATTGGCTGGTCCACCACTGACGCCCTGTGATTTACACAGATGAGAGCAGGCTCACCCTGAGCATATGTGACAGACGTGAAAGGGTTTGGAGAAGCTGAGGAGAATGTTATGCTGCCTGTAACATTGTTCAGTATGACCGGTTTGGTGGTGGATCAGCGACGGTCTGGGGACGCATATCCATGGAGGGACACACAGACCTCTACAGGTAAAACAACGCCACCTTGACTGCCATTAGGTATTGGTATGAAATCCTTGGACCCATTGTCAGACCCTATGCTGGTGCAGTGGGTCCTGGGTTCCTCTTGGTGAAGAACAACACCTAGCCTCATATGGTGAGTGTGTGCAGGCAGTTCCTGGAGGATGAAGGAATTGAGACCACTGACTGGCTACCATGCTCGCCTGACCTAAATCCAATAGAACACCTCTGGGACATTATGTTTCGGTCCACCTCAGACTTTCCAGGAGCGAAGTGATGCCCTGGTCCAGATCTGGCACTCGGCAGCTTACAACATGCTTTCGCTGTTGGGTGTATGTGTGCTTACAAAACAAGGACACCATCCATCATCTCATTAGGAGCATGCCCCGACATTGTCGGGCATGCATACAAGCATGTGGGGGCAACACAAACTATTGAGTACGATTTTAAATTGCTGCTCCTTAAATTTGCCCCTACACTACACAGTTTAAAATTACATATCACACAATTCAGATGTGATTAAAGTGCATATTGCAGAGTTTCATTAAGTTATTTGCAGACATTTTGGTCATAACATTTAGAAATTACTACACTTTTAATTATTGTGCCTTAAAATGGGGGGACCAACTAAAGTAATTAACGCCAGGTACTGCTTAAACAAGCATACTTGATTATTTTTTTCAAGTATAAAAGCAGCCAGTAGCATCCTGAAAAGAGAGATAGAGAAAGAGATACTTTATTCTAGGTAAGGTTATAAAATGTACTGCTTGTGAAATAAAAAAAACAAAAAGATTAAATGATATGCTTTACCAACTACAGAGAACATGCAATGTGTAAGAAACATTTATTCTTGCAAGCAAGGGAAAATCCACAGCCATATAACGGGAATACAGTACACTGACAAAATAGGGCTGGACACTCACTGCAAGCAACATGACCTTTAAAAACTTCACTATGCTACTTTTAAAATGCATGCAAAAAGTTATAATCTAAAGTACTTTAACCTTTAACAGAATTACCTGGCAGCAGATTTAAACTTCTCCAAAAATTGCAGCCTAAGACTCTCGTGACCAGGAATGTCAATCAAAGTCAAAGTAGAATTCTGTAATTAAAATTTTACAGTATATCAGTTTAAAAAAAAAAAAAAAAAAAGTATGTAAAAAGTGTATTCAGAGAAATAATGTTCTTATGTTAAAGCCTGGTTGTGGTCCTAAACCTAAATAAAAGAAGCAAAACACACTTTTGCACAATATTTATACCATTTATAAATAATTTCATCATACTTACCTTGTCACCTGTAACTCTGTATGATGCTGAGCTATCCGTGATGGATGTCTGAGTGTGCTTAAATTTACCAGATATTAACTGTTAAGAAAGAAAGAGAAATACTGTTATTAGAAAAAGCACACATTTCTCATTATGTCAAATAGTGCAGTGCCTACAGGTTAGTGCTGTATATTGCCTATACCAGTATAGGTTTCACACAATGATAAAGACTTTTAGTTTTAAATGGTATTTAATGGGAGTTTACAAAATTTTTACTTACTTGTCAATCTTAAATCTATTAATAAAATATTGGCGTTTTAGCTGCAAGACCAGAGAAATAACACTGCTGCATTAAGGTACATGGGCTAGCTACTTAAACACAACTACTACTAAGGGAATAAGAATAACCTGACTTCGCTCTCTATGCACAACTCAAACTCGGCAGCTTACAACATGCTTTCGCTGTTGGGTGTATGTGTGCTTACAAAACAAAAATGTTACCTCTATTTTGATTAGTAATGGATGGAAGAAAAAAAAATATATATATAATAAAAGAAAATCTTGAGATGAGACCGGTTAACAGCCCATGCCCACAGTCCTCTCATTCGTGTGAATGCTTTTGTCAGACATAGTTCCTGTGCTTTAAACTCTTATAAATTTTAATGTTTTCCTCACTAAGTTCCCAATAAAAGAATATTTGTCTCCAAATCTTAAAGAATTTCATCCTAAAGCGTTATCAACAGAAGAAATGAGTACCCGGGCAATCCTAGCACAGAAACTATGAAGTCAAACGAATTAACACGAAAATTGTTGATCGGTTACACAACAAATTGGTTAAATGGATGTCAATAGACTATGCTGAAACAGTTGGTGGTGATGGTGTGGAAGATGAAAATATCAACTTATAATATCCTGTAGAATATCTACAACCGTTAACAGTGTCTGGCCAAATTATTGTTAAAAGAAGGACATAAATTATGCAATAACATTACGATATGTATGAGTGATGGGCTATACAACAGAACAAGATTAGTTGTATTCAAAATTGGTCAAATAATCCTAACAGGTTAAATTTGAACAGTCAACAAGAAAGGTAATGTAGTACATCTTCCGCGGATTACATTAGACAACAGAGGAGATCTTGATATGCCATTCGTATTAAAACGTTTATAATTTCCCGTTAGAAAACCTTTTGCTATAACAATTAACAAATCACAGGGACAAACATTCCAAGAAATCGGTTTATTTATTAGAGAGAAACAAACGATATTCATTCACGGGCAGTTATAAATTGCATTGTCACAACCCAAGTTCAAACACTAAATCAAAACTCTGATGAAAAGTTAATTCCAAATATTGTTTTTACTGAAGTTTTATAGTAAAAGTGCAAGTTTGAAAAGTATTTGTGTGTTCATTTTAAAGCCAAACAGAACGAAAAAGGTATAACTCCACAAACACCTCTAATGCAACATGAAACAATTTTCTTTTAATTTATTACGTTTTACTATTTTTTACTATGCTTAATTACTCGCTGTAAACAAATAGATTTTTTTTTTTACTTCCTCTTTGCTTGATCCATTAAGCTTGAAAGTTAAGACAGGGGTAAAGAATTTATGGGTAATTATTAACTCTAACCTACATTTTAAAATCACACATTAATCAAATTACTAGGACAGCATTTTTTCACTTAAGAAATATAGCAAAAATTAGACCCCTTTTAACCCCACAAGATGCAGAAAAATTAGTTCATGCTTTTGTTTTTAGTCAACTAGATTACTGTAACACACTCCTCACAGGAGTGCCCGAAAAAAGACATCAATCGATTGCAACTAGCACAGAATGCAGCTGCCAGAATCTTAACTAGGAAAAGAAAATCTGAGCACATCTCTCCAGTTTTGATGTTACTATATTGGTTACCTATATAGTTTAGAATGGACTTTAAAATACTGCTTATGGCTTACAAAGACTTGAATATATTCGTTCCATCCTATATCTCGGAATGCCTTTCACTTTACACTCCAAATCGTAACATTACATTTTCAAATGATTGTCTGCTTAGAATTTCAAGAGCCAAACTTAAAGAAGTGGCGAGGCAACCTTCTACTGTTATGCACCTAGAATAATTTACCAATAAAAATTTCGCCAGGCTAATACATTGGAGGACTTTTAAAAAAAAACTGCTAAAAACTCAATCATTTAACATGGCTTCCCATAGCTTCATTTTAGTGTAACTCGGATACCATCTGATCAATTCTTCCACATGGAGCCTGAAAACCATGAGGATTGATTTAGATCATTGATGTTTGGAGGAATGCCTAGTGGGGGCTGGGCAGTCTCATGGCCTTGGAACCCCGGCAGATTTTTTTTGTCCTCTCTGACCATCAGACCTTACTTTATTCTTTGTTAATTAGTATTGTCTAATTTTATATATTTTTTTCTTTCATCTTGTAAAGCTCTTTGAGCTACATCATTTATATGAAAACGTGCTATACAAATAAATGTTGTTGTTGGGAGTATAGAACAAACACTACCATGCACCAAAAAAAAAACTGGGCAAGATCTGGTTGGGGAGCAGGGGTATGGTTATGGGTATGTTGAGGTTGTGTCCTCTTTTCTTTTCCAATGCCTTTTCTTATAAGAAATGACAAAGAACTTTCTCTGCAAGATACTAAGAAGAAATAATTCACCATGTTCATGTGTCTGCTTTTATCCCTTCAGCATCAACTGTTACATTTTCCTTAAATTTACACAGACTGTTACAGACTCAAAACGTTTATTTTTGTAATAATAATACTAGCTCACTACACACAAGAGCTAAATGCAGGGAGGACCTGGGATTTGAGCCAAGAAACCTCTTGACTGAGAAACAGCAGCCCTGACACCTCAGTGGATCTAGTGTGTGTTTCTGGTGTGAAATGCACAAACATACACACGCATGCACAATGTTTTTATTTTGTACTGACTGATACTTGGACTTCAGTTTTTACACACTCAACGCCACATATCATTTGAACAACTTATTTTTATTCGGTTTGACTCTTAAAAGCACACTTGTTTTGTTACACCTTTAATGAAAATGTTTACAGTAATTTCCCCCATAGGATTGTATGTAAATACAATTAATCCGTTCCAGACCATATATTTTTTGAAGATTTTTAAGCACATAGTTAATTATACCATAAAATGCACAGTGTAATAGTAAACTAAATGCAAAAACATTGAATAACACAGAGAAAACCTTGAACAGAGAAAACTAACATTGCAAGAGTTCACACTACAGCCTTACGAACTGCTCGCTGTAAACACTTTTTTTTTTTTTTTTTTTTTTTAAAACGAGTTTTAAGCACAGGGAAACAAATGAACATCTGAAAAATCCTTAATTTATACAAAAACTAACCACAAATAACCAAGAAAACTAACCTTGCATGAGTCAAGTTCTGGCATGAAGGAAGTAAGAAGGAAGCTGGGTGGAGAGGAGATTACAGTTTTGAGGCAGGCTCTTGGGCAGTTATAAGGAGCTGTGAGGAAAATTAAAGTGGTCTGGGACAATGAAAAAGTTTGCAGGCTTCAGTGATTCTAGTGTTAAAAATGTTAAGCCACAAGTGGGGTTAGGAAAGGGGTCCTCATTTCACAAAAAAGACACACTGATAAGGAGACAAAGCAAATGGCATTTACCAAATGCATCAGCCTTCGCTTCTTTACAATACATATTTGGCGTGTACATGGTTACTACAGTAACATGTTTATGCAGAAACCAACATCACTTAAAATTGAAATAGGACCAATATATTGGAATCTTGATAAACTGCGAGGGGATCCTGATAGAAAACCATAGATACATCTAGGAGTGCAAATGAAATGAACCCAACAATTGAAAAAAGTTGTGTATTTTCATTACATTTAAATGTGTGTCATGGTTAGTGGTAACCAACAGGGTAAGAATTAAATGGTGGCATTAAGCACACTGCTGACAACTGTGGTGAATGGGATAAAAAAAATCTCATAACAGAGAGAAAGGCAGTCTGTTGACATGATTGGCTAATCAAAAACTGAGCAGCATTTATTTTTCAGTTGGTACAGTTTGTGGAGTTTAAAAGGAATCTGCATACAGAACGGGGTGGGGGGTTTGGGATGCACTGCCTTTTGAAATTACAATTTTGTCTCGACTTTTTCTTCTGTTTGAGGTTTGGACCTACCCACTGTGGAAATGCACTTCCAAATGTATAATGTTTTCATATCTGGGCACTCTTAAGCCACATCAAGGAGATGAGAAATGCAAGTTTACATTCAAAAATTTCATGTGAACATCTTTCAAAGTAAAAATGATGGCCATTTTTAGCATTACAGATTTAACAAGAGAATGCAAAATGGACAACCTTATCCAATTCCTCTTTTAAATTAAATCTTAATGATGTTCCATTACAGAGTGAAACTGAAGTAGTATTATCTATTTTACAAAGACTTAACAGGTTTTTGTAAGCCAAAATACTGCAATGCCCTAAAAGTAAATGTGTTAATCATATTAAACATCCATCCATCCATCCATTTTCAAACCCATTGAATCCGAACACAGGGTCATGGGGATCTGCTGGAGCCAATCCCAGCCCACACAGGGCGCAAGGCAGGAACCAATCCCGGGCAGGGCGCCAACCCACTGCAGGACACACACATCCACACGCACACACTAGGGACAATTTAGAATCGCCAATCCACCTAACCTGCATGTCTTTGGACTGTGGGATGGAACCAGAGTACCCGGAGGAAACCCATGCAGACACGGGGAGAACATGCAAACTCCACACAAGGAGGACCCGGGAAGCGAACCCGGGTCTCCTAACTGCGAGGCAATCATATTAAACACTTCATAAAAACCTGAAAAGTTCAAATGGCAATCCTTAAATTCAAACTGCTAAAAACGCATCTCCCCTTGATAAAACCAATGCATCAATGATCTGGTCTAAATGTTCTTTCATTGTAATAAGACAGTATTATAATAAATAACATTGTATTATTGACCTTAATAAAAACGAATGTGTCTGTCATTTCAAAAGATGGTGCAACAAACATTTTTAGTAATAAAAGGCACTGCATTTGCCATTATAATAGATACCACAAGACAAATATTAACACTGCTTTTAAGAATTCCATACTAAATGCCATATATAAGAGACATATGCACTACTTAGTGTACTATATATGTTAAAACTGAGGTACAGAGGAACCTCGGTTCACAACCATAATTCGTTCCAAACCTCTGGTCATAAACAGATTTGGTCGTGAACCGAATCAATTTCCCCCATAGGTTTGTATGTAAATACAATAAATCCGTTCCAGACCGTACGAACTGTATGTAAATATATATATATATATATATATATATTTTTAAAAGATTAAGCACAAATATAGTTAACTACCAAATACCCGCGCTTTGCAGCGGCGAAATACTGCCTTAAAATTTTTATTAAGAAGAAAATTAAACCTTTTTAAACTAAAGGAAAATATACCAATAATTATTTGTTAAGGATCTCTTTGTATACCACATTGTCAGTTCAGCCCTCCGGTTGTAATATGACCAAGCTGTGTGCTGAGCTTACTCTTGAGCATGCAATGTACAGTTGGCCATGTGAACAGTAATCTTGTTTCAAATCTCACAGCTTGGATTGCTGCTGTCATATACGGTTTGAGTTTCATGGTTTGTTTCAATTACGACAGCATTTGCAGGACTTGTCTTAAAGTGACATTCGGTATCTGTCAAGCGTTGTAAGCATACAACCGGTTTCATCGATAACTTCACATCCAGCTTTTGAGAGTTTAAACATTCATAAACATCAAAGTGTCCACTACTGAAATCATCACCTGTGAATCTAAGATGTTTAAGAGGCGTTGGCGGTTGTCGAAAGATGTAAAATATTTGGCCATTTCGGTAAACCTGAAAGAAACAACCGAACAATTCAGCGGCAGCCATCAACTCACATGCAGAACCATTGGTGAAGGGCTTAAGCATTTCACTCTTATAGACCTCCGGTGTAGTAGTATTATCTCCTGTACCGTCATCAGTCCACACCTTGATCCTGTCCCAGTCATTCAATACATAAGACACAATGTTCCTCCGGATATCAAGAGTGAGCCTGATATGGCCGTGCAATATGTAACAAAGAAAATGGAAAAGGTAGGTGCCATCTGCGGGCATGGAAAACACTCGGTAAGTGACAGTTCTTTGATCGATGGTGATCACCTCGATAGACATGGTACTGGGGGTACAGTTGGAATGATAAAGGAATTGGGTACCTAAGCAATGTAAAGTAAGTGTAAAATACCTACACAATAACTGTAATTGTAATAAACGAACAATAAAACAGTGGAGAAGCCGTGGATTAAATAAAAAGGCTGTACTTATCAGTAGGGAGACGTGAATCCTGTGGCGAAGCAAGGAAGGGAATGTAGAGACTGGAGCGACAGACGGCCTTATATAGGCAGGCAGCCAACAACGTGGGTAGGCGTTGGGATGGGGGACCCAACGCCGCCTTACACGGTGACCGAGCTGCAGGCTATGGACGTATATATGTATGTAAGTAGGATTCAGTTAGCGTTGGGAACCTGTGTACCAAATTTCTTGAAGATGGGCCCATAAGTAACAAAGACTGTTGAAAAGTTCAATATGGCGTTTTTAAATGTTCCCTTTTCTTTTTCATAGCTTCTTTAACACACTACGTCTCCGCTGCGATACGCAGGTATATATATATATATATGTATATATATACCCCGATCTACATACTCGAAAAATGGATACTTTATTCACCATCAATGATTGTTTTAGTAAAGCCATACTCAGTGTATTCATTAGATGAACGGTAAAAAAGTAAGAGCGAGGGGAGGATGACTTATTGAGACACGCAGGCAAAACCACAATAGCACGCAGGCTCGATGTACGAAAAAATATATCTTTTCAAGTTCTATTTAGTCCATATGTGTCAAACACAAGGCCCGCAGGCCACATCAGGGCTGGCGTGTAATTATATCCGGCCCGTGAGATCATTTTATATACTGTATTATGGTTATTAATGACCCGGGTATATGAAGCGCTGGTAACACAATAAACTACAGATCCCATAATGCAGCACTTCAGCTGCCTTGCCGAACACTTACCGGGTTAATCAAGTATAGCTTATGATGGTGCAAGTTATTGCGAAGCTAGCCCACACGATGCCGAAGAGAAAAGTTGATTCTGAAAATAGAGCCTTTAAAAACCGATGGGAGACTGAGTATATGTTTACTGACATTGCCGGTAAACCCGTGTGTCTCATTTCTGGAGCTAATGTGGCTGTAATTACAGAATTTAATCTTTACAACGACT
>JANRMT010062854.1:137755898-137784993 GCA_026402145.1 Polypterus bichir lapradei
ATTGTCATGAGTGTTGCTGTCATATATATGCCTGCCTAAATAAGTCACCCTCGCTTCGCTCTTACTTTTTTACCGTTCATTTAATCATGGCTAGTGGCGGAAAAATTATAAAATGGAAGGAGGATTACACTGAGTATGGCTTTACCAAAACAATTATTGATGGCGAATCGATTATTCATAAAGCTTGAATTGGTGATCTGTTTTTGTGTGTTAACCTCATATTTTTTCATACTTCTTCTCAAACCAAGGTGGTGCGAGGCTAAAATGAATTGGGATGCGCTGATCAATGTAATCGGTGTACCAGGAAATCATGCATTGACAAAAGTTCCCCTTTGATTGTAATGCAAAGTGTGATTAAATGCATTATTTGTTAACACGTTATGGACCACATGCATCGAAGCTTCTCAGCTGTGCTTGTGCTAAGAAAATTAAACATTTTAAAAATAACGTAACACGATTGTCAATGTAACCTTTTGTAAGTAGTGCCTGGAGGATTCAGTGTGGAGAAAGTCTAGAGACAGAGTGTGTATTAACTTGTGGATTTCTCTGTATTTGGTGGCAGTGTGACGAAGTTGCTTCGGAAGACGGCGTTAGCCGCGGAGCTCAGCTCAGAGCGAAATGAGGTAAATGGGAGGGGAGATGATGACGTGACTCCCCCACCCGCCTTAACTGTCAATCCCCCACAAACACAGTCTCTCGGAATTTGCATAAGCACACCCCTTCACCTGCAATTTTAACTTAGTTACAAAGTGATCAAAACTCTCGTTTATATCCTGCGTCCTCTCATTA
Source organism: Polypterus bichir lapradei (assembly GCA_026402145.1). Lineage (NCBI taxonomy): Eukaryota > Metazoa > Chordata > Cladistia > Polypteriformes > Polypteridae > Polypterus > Polypterus bichir. The sequence goes on from JANRMT010062854.1 coordinate 137,756,688, forward strand.
AACTTGTATCCCACATTACCCGTGGGCACGAAAAGCACCAGCGGCAGCCTGTCTATTAAGTTAATTTAAAGTTTAGGTTTATACCTCGCTTTGTTTCCGAAGTAGCTGTACTGATGAATATGGTAGTATGTCACTCGCTCGCTTCTTATTGTTTCGCTGCCTTCTCAATTATATAATGCATGTTTTGAGCTCTTCCTGGTTTTCTACATAGTCCGTTGACAGTCAGTTCACGTGATTACATGGGCGGCGTGATGATGTCACACGAAACTCCGCCCCCACGGCGGTCAAGCTCAACTCCATTACAGTAAATGGAGAAAAATACCTTCCAGTTATGACCATTACACGTAGAATTTCGAAATGAAACCTGCCCAACTTTTGTAAGGAAGCTGTAAGGAATAAGCCTGCCAAATTTCAGCCTTCTACCTACACGGGAAGTTGGAGAATTAGTGATGAGTCAGTCAGTCAGTCAGTCAGTGAGGGCTTTGCCTTTTATTAGTATATATATCAGCAAAAAAAGAAACGTCCTCTGACTTTCAACTGTTTTTACTTTCAGTAGACTTAATGTGTAAATATTTGTATGAACACTAAAAGAGTCAACACCATAAGACAAACTAAAAATGCTTGACAATGTGTCCCTGAATGAAGGGAGGCTCAAAATCAAAAGTACCAGTCAGTATCTGGTGTGGCCACCAGCTGCTTGAAGTACTGCAGTGCATCTCCTCCTCATGGACTGGACCAGATTTGTCAGTTCTTGCTGTGAGATGTTACCCCACTCTTCCACCAAGGCACCTGCAAGTTCCTGGACATTTCTGGGGGGGAATGGCCCTAGCCCTCACCCTGCGATCCAACAGGTCCCAGACGTGCTCAATGGGATTGAGATCTGGGCTCTTCGCTGGCCATGGCAGAACACTGACATTGCTGTCATGCAGAAACTCACGCACTTTTTGCCACTCCTGTCTGGTCCAGCGAAGGTGGGTTTGTGCCCATAGGCGGCGTTGTTGCTGGTGATGTCTGGTAAGGACCTGCCTTACAACAGGCCTGCAAGCCCTCAGTCCAGCCTCTCTCAGCCTATTGCGGACAGTCTGAGCAGTGATGGAGGGATTGTGTGTTCCTGGTGTGACTCGGGCAGTTGTTGTGGCCATCCTGTACCTGTCATGCAGGTGTGATATTCGGATGTACCGATCCTGTGCAGGTGTTGTTACACGTGGTCTTCCACTGCGAGGATGATCAGCTGTCCTTCCTGTCTCCCTGTAGCGCTGTCTTCGGCGTCTCACAGTGTGGACATGACAATTTATTGCCCTAGCCACATCAGCAGTCCTCATGCCTCCCTGCAGCATGCCTAATACACGTTCACGCAGATGAGCAGGGACCCTGGGCATCTTTCTTTGGGTGTTTTTCACAGTCGGTAGACAAGTCTCTTTAGTGTCCTGCGTTTTTAGAACTGTGACCTTAAATGCCTACTTTCTGTAAGCTGTTAAGGTCTTAACGACCATTCCACAGGTGCATGTTAATTAATTGATTCTGGTTAATTGAACATGCATGGAAAACATTGTTTAAACAATTTACAATGAAGATCTGTAAAGTTATTTGGATTTTTAAAACATTATTGTTGAAATACACAGTCCTGAAAAAGGGACGTTTCTTTTTTTGCCGATTATATATATATGTGTGTGTGTGTGTGTGTGTGTGTGTATGTGTTTATTTATATGTACGTGTATGTAGATATATATATGTATGTATATATGTGTGTATGTATATATATATATATATATATATATATATATATATATATATATGTTTATATGTGTGTGTGTGTATATATTATATATGTGACAGCAACACTCATCACTCACAACAGTGACAAAACAATTACATTGACAATCATGTTACGTTATTTTCAAAATGTTTCATTTTCTTTTTCATTACTTCTTTAACACACTACTTCTCCGCTGCGAAGCGCGGGTATTTTGCTAGTTTTAGTAATAAAAGAAAATGTAGGCATAAACTATATAATGTGTGAAGCCTGAAGTCCAAAGATCAAATAAACTCTTTCACAAAAGTTTCAAGGATGATACAACAGCTTCCGTGGTGTAGCGGTAAGAATTACTAACTTGTAAATCAAGAGTCCCGCAGGGGCCAGTCGCAGATAGTTGACAGACTGCTCAGCCAATTGGAGCTCAGAAACCAGAGTTTGAGTCGCCTCTGGGGAGAAAGTGTTATTTTATTATTTTTTTTTTACCGCAAAAGGAACATAAAATTTATAAATTGGTATGCACTGTCACTCAATCGGATCATTGTATTTTCATGTAGGATGCTCCTTTTAAAATATTTTTTAACAATTGAGACTGCAATTAACATGAACATGTGTCCTTATAACTGTTAATTTATAGGCAAAGCACTGACTGACTTACTGACTACTACTTCAACTTCCCGTGTAGGTAGAAGGCTGAAATTTGGCAGGCTCATTCCTTACAGCTTACTTACAAAAGTTAAGCAGGTTTAATTTTGAAATTCTACGCATAACGGTTATAACTGAATCCTACTTACATACATATATATGGCCATAGCCTGCAGCTCGGTCGCCGTGTGAGGCGGAGTTGCGTCACCCATCACCACGCCTCCCACGTAGTTGGCTGCCTGCCTATATTGCATCCCCCTATACTCTTGCCTCCCACGTAACTGAGTGCCTGCCCATATAAGGCCGTCCGTCAGCAGCAATCCAATAGACATGCTGCCGCTACGAGGCGTTTGTCATGCCCAAGACGAATACGATATTCGCAAGATACAAGTTTAGTGAGAAGACGCAAGGTATAAACGAGACTTTTGATCACTTTGTAACGGAGTTAAAATTGCTGGTGAAGGACTGTGCTTATGCAAACGAAGATGAGATGGTCAGGGATAGAATAGTGTTTGGCACAAACTCAGCAAAAGTGCGAGAGAAAGTTTTAAGTGCCGGGTCTGAGCTAACATTAAATAAAGCCGTGGACATCGCAAGATCGCACGAGATAGCACAAGCACTGCTGAGAACCTTCGATGCATGTACTCTGAGCGGCTCACGTGAACTGACTGTGAACGCAGTACGCAGACAGCAAGCAAGAGCTCCAAAGAGCGCGGACCAAAAAACGCATTACACAATTGAGAAGGCAGCAAAAGAATATGAAGCGAGCAACGCATACAAGCATATTCATAAGTGCAGCTACTGCGGAAACAAAGCACACGGTGGAAAAAGTCAATTGTCCAGCAAAAGGAAGAAAAATGTGGTAAATTGAACCACTTCGCTAAAGTTTGCAGGACTGGGAAAGGTAAATCCGTGCATGCAGTGTGTGATGTCTCAGATAAAGAGGAAGACGAGCTGTTTATTGATGCAGTAAGAAAGGAACAACCCTCTAAAGCTGAACAAGCCTTTGTAGACATATCAATAGGAAAGCAAGGCGTAAAGATTAAGTTTAAATTAAGTTCATAGACATGCTGCCGCTAAATATTTGCAGGCAAACCCACAACTTAATACCGGGAATGCCTGTTAAACATCTTAGATTCACGAGTACCGATTTGGGTAGTGAACACTTCGATGAATGACACCTGTTATCTTTACAACGGTTGACAAACACGGAATGTAACTTCAACACAACACAACACATCCCATCCTCCAAATACGAACCTGATTGAAAGAAATAATGATAATCAAATCCTTGATGACAGCAACACTCATAACAGTCACAAAACAATTACATTGACAATCATGTTACGTTATTTTTAAAATGTTTCTTTTTCATAACTTCTTTAACATACTACTTCTCTGCTGCGAAGCGCGGGTATTTTGCTAGTATATAAATAAAAGTTAATGTGTGTATGTTCCAGCATCACGTCCGAACGGCTGGAGCGATTTTCATGAAACTTGGTACACATGTTCTTCATTGATCAACTAAAAATACTGTAGGGTGAAATCAGCCGTAACCCACCCCCTTCTGGGTAGGGTGGGGGGTCATCTTGCAGTCTTGTATGCATGTTATCATACAGTTGACACTCGAAACGACCACCAGAGGGCAAACTGGAGGTGACAGCCAGCATTCTTTATGTTTAAGTGCCACCATGCTCCTGTTGCTTTTAAGATTAGAGGTGTGTGTGTGTGTGTGTGTGTCTGTCCAGCCCGGAAGCGAGATGTAGAGTCGGGGTGAGGGCTCCAGCTCCGAGGATACGCAAGCAAGGCTAGTACACTGGCAAAAGGAAACCTTGTAACAAAGTGAGTTGCTTAGCTGCTAATGCACAAACAATGCAAGCACTTCAGCAACCTGAATCCTTCTAGCAGAGAGATGCCCAGAATAGTTTGGATGATTTAAATACTTTCTGGGATTGACTTACACAGTTAGTATATACCAGGAGTAGGGGTGGGCGGTATGACCAAAATTCTACATCACAGTATTTTTCTAAATTATCCCGGTTTCACAGTATTCGACGGTATTTTTTTTTCCCCATGCATGAGTGGACGTTAACCACATTTTCCACTGCAATTACTACAGTAGACTGGCTAAGAATAACCTATTCCACTGACAGGAGCATTGTAAATTGCACAAAAAAAAAAAAGAAACATTTTAATGTGCACACAAGTATTAATAGAGGTTTGCATGGCCCCATAAAGTGATAGTTTTCAAGGGGGTGGCACTAATGAACAGAAGGAATCACATTGCATGACAGATACAGTCAAAATACAGAACCTTTTAACTGAACAAATTTTGTAAACAACTTAATATAATTTTGACAACATATTTTCAACCATCCAAAGAGGCATTTAGACTTAGTAAAATATCCAGAGGTGCCTGTCAAAAGTTGTATTGCACTGAACAGGAATAAATCTTCTTATATAATACACTACCATGGTTGTCCGTTTGTCTGTCCAGGATTTTAAATCACCTATAGCAAACCATTTCACCTATTGACTTGAAATTTGGTACACATATACAACATAACATCTACTATCCACTTTCGGGGTGATGATTTTTATTACTCTTTTTATTTTATTGTAGAATCAACTCTCGGCAGAGCGCAGCAGGGCGGCCATTCGGCACACGTGTATCGGCGCCATTCTCATTCCCTACCATCTTCGTGGTCACTTCCCCTACCTCTTCATATCTTAAGTCTTCAATCTGCCTCAAGAATGATTAAAGTGCCAGCTTAAGTGAAAAATTAAAGAAAACGTAAAGTAAATGCAACACAAAAACTAACTTAATCAGTTTTAACACGAAAAGATGCCAATGAAAGAGGAGAAGCAGCAGGCCACTAGGGTGGAGAAAAGAAGAGCTGCTCAGGAAGCAGCAAGCGCATCAACCTCTGAGCAAACGAATGCTAAACGTACAGAGGAAGAGGAAGAAAACTAGGAATGCTCAAGTCAAGAGTATTCACTGCACGTTATCGTGCAGTATGCCATTACTGGTAGTAAATATTTTTTTGTAAACCAACTACACTTTCTGTTAACGTTAAAAAGTTACTGACCTGTTAAAGTGACTTTTTAAACAACTTCACCATCATTAAACTGCATAATATTTAAATAATAATAAAATAAATAGTATTAAAACAATAAAAATAAAATAAAACAAGTGCAACTTGGTGATGACATCTTTACCAACTGAACCATCATTTAGGCAAACTGCATTAATATGGACCTTGCTAGAAGCTAAGCTATATACATAAATAATAAAACTGCAACTTGCATTTATAATGCTATTTGTGGTATAGCTCTACAGAATCGTATTAGGGTCACGGTGAAGAAAAAAAAAAAAATACGGACACAGGGAAAAAAAAGAAACTATATAATGTTGAGAATAAAGTCGAAATGTTGACCTTATTCTCGACATTTCCACTTTAATTTTGGCGCTTATGTTGAGATTAAAGTCGACATTTCCACTTTATTCGCAATGTTTATTTTAATTAAAGCAGAATGTCGTAAACTAAACTTCATCCTAAAATCAATGTTTAATTTACTTCTCAAACCCCGTCATAAGTTAATGCAGCACATTAAATTCTTTGTGTTGTGTTCCTCAACCCAGTTGTTAATCACTATGCTTTTTAAACTGACTTCCTCCACACTAAGAAGAGGCGCAAGCAGCACCCCGCAACACCTTTATCAAAATGTATTATTTAAATGATAAAATTCATGACATGTCCATATAGTAAAAAAGAAAAAACAGACAATAGTAAAAAAGAAAAAACTCACAGTCACCTTTTACACATTTATATTTAGGAGATGCCCGAGAGCAGTTCAAGGCATAAAAAGAGGAATTAAATTAGGACTTTTAAATACATTTACTTATGGTAAAAACGACTGCAAATAATGCAAACAAAACACTCAGTAGCACCGGGTTCTGAGCATTTCATGTACTTGTTTTTTCACATTGCCTATACACTGGGCAAATCCACAATCCAACACTGCATATTGCCACATCTGCAGTACAGGATAGGAACTATGATTTTAAAAGGGAACTCTAAAGGGTTCAATTACACTGGGCAACTTTTACTTTCACACATCTGCAGACAGGATCTTCTGTATTGAACTGTATGCTAATTTAGCCCAGCCCAAACTAGGCACAATAAGTAAAACTATCTTAAGTCTCCCATCACAAAAAAAAAAAAACCTTACTGTTTTTTCGGTTTTATGGGATTACATCAGAACGTAAATTTCTTTAAGATTAATTTATATAAGGTTTAAAAAGGATTCAGCCATTATGAGGTATCACCACTACTTAAAAAAAAAATAAAAAAAATATACACCCCATGTGGGTGGCATGTGGTTACAAAAATACACCATTGGTTTATGAAATCTTAGGGCATAATAAGATATGCTATTTCAGTGCATCTACTGGGGCACCTGCCTAACAGTACTGAATGTTCTCCGTTTAAAAAAAAAAAAAAAAATCACTTCACACTAGAATTATTGAATTCAAACTGTTTTCAAATGGCCAACAGCTTTTCTATGACCTCTGCATGGTGTTTGTCCCGAAGGCTCCATATCAAACTGACAAATTCTGTTTTTATATCAAGGTGATTGGTCCTTAGCTAATCAAAAGGCACTTAATTAGTAACACGTGGCTTTTATTTCCTCCTTAACTGACACAGGAGCTGTATTAGCGTACCTACTTTTTCGCTTCTTCATGTTCTGACATATGGCAATATAAGAAATATTTGTTGGGAAAAGCGAGGTCTAGATTATTTTCAGTTACGGCGAGATGTAAAACGTAACAAGGATGGATAGTGCTTTCAAGTTTTTCTTTTCCTAAAAATTTGTACTTCAGGTTGGCCAGTAAACTTAACCACTAGACCCGAAGTAATCCAGAAAAAACATGTCCAATCAAAATGTAGATTTGTCGTCAGTTACTTTAATGACTTGAAACCTATATATTCCTCTTAAAACATTTAAATTAGCTCAAAAGTTAACAATTATGCAATGTGTCTCGATGCATACTCAATAATACAGGTAAGGATATTCTAGAAAGCTGGTTCAATTCATCTGTACATAGTTCTTTTCCAGGGAGACAACAGAACTATATACAGATGAACTTAATCAAGTTTCTAGAAATTATGTAATAAGTTTTAAACACTTAACAATTTTGAAACCAAAATGGTTATTTTGTCAGACGTGTTCCGGAAACACTATAGAAGCTTGCGCATTCCACGGCACTAATAAAATGCTAAATTTCCCAGTATAGCACTACTACATTTAAGTTTTGTGAGCAACAATTTAAACCTGTGCAACACCTCAAAGTATACATGTCACAGTAGTATTTTATGTTACTGATCAAACGTATTTTTTTAGCGGGTAAACGCGTCGCTACTGAGCTTAAACATGTATAAAAAAAAAACTCCCTTTTAATCTAGTCACAATCACTTTTTATACAACATTTATATATAGCAAATGCCGAAGAGCAGTTCTAGGCATAAAAAATGGAATTAAATTAGGACTTTTAAATACGTTTACTTACTTATTGTAAAAACAACTACAAATAAGGCAAACAAAACACCCAATAGGGCCGGGTTCTGAGCTTGCAGCTCTTGCCGAAAAATATCCAAATACGGTTGAAACAAAGTCGATTCCATCACTGCCCAAAACACGCGCCTTCATAAGATGCTCTCAGTTCTACGGACACGTGTCCTTATTTCCTAAAGTACTCACTACGTATATTACGCAAGGTGGTGCCATGTTAAGAAGGTCGATCTGATTTCTCGGGGAGGATCCAGCGACTGACTTCCGTGATTCAGCAGCTCCTCTACACAACCAATCAGACTGTGCCATTATTTCTCACGGTTTTAAGCAAAGATTCGCTGGACAGCCATTCAAATTAAGTCTTTATGTCTCATGGTTTGAAGAGGGTGGGGCTCGGCAGGACAGCCAATCAAATTGCGTATTTATGTCACATGGTTTAGACGGTTGCGCGTCGCTTGACAGCAAATCACATTGCAGCGTAATGTCGCATTGTTAGTTTGCGGACACATGATAAAAATAGAGCGTTTCTATGCCCCAGTGGTTAACAGTAGTGATGGGCGGAGTGAAGCCTCATGAAGCATCAAAACGTTTGAAGCAATTGTGTCGGAAATCTATCGAAGCTTCGAAGCATTTGACACTCACCTCTGTAGTGACCCCTCCTGGCCATTTCCATTAACATTTCACAAACTCATGATCCACTTCAATGACGTCTGTTATAACTCTTATTGCTTTTATTTTATCGCTGCTACAGACTGACAACGAAGAGAAGGGTTCGTCAGCAACTTCTAGTGTCTGATGTCTAAAAAATATAAATATAACTAACGCCGACAAGCAGAATGCACTATACGATAGCAAGAGTTAAACAAAATAAGACGCCTCACTCATGGATTCCCGGCTCTTCCAATTAGTATTTACTTTTGCACTGTATCATTATAATCGGTCCTGTTATTAGTATTATAATTAACCTTCATCTTTTCTTGAGATCACATTTAATAGCCTTAAATGTTTTCTTTGGTTTGACTTAATTAAAATGGAGTAGACGGAAAATAAAGGTTTATCCCTGTACTTTGCCATGATATAGGTAAGCACATTTGAGAAAGAAAAGGTGAAATCCTTAAATCAGTTGTTATTATTCGATCAAGTATTGAAATATTTCATTCATTAATACTTTACAATATTTTGTGGAGCACGAAAGTAACGAATTAGCTACAAAGAAATGACGCCGTCAATGGCTCAACTAACTAAGGTGGTTGCTTTTCAAATTCTGAGCGTAGTGCTGGCCGGCGACTTAAAGACTCATCAAAATTAACAATAATAAAAAAAATGATCAGAATTGAAATCTTTATAACCAATTTGAACTAAATAATTTTGAGAGATACTGTGGAAGGATCGCATAAGAGATCTGTTCGGGAATCACCAAAATCGCCATCAAAATGCGATGTCTAATTGCGGATGGCAGCTCGCGTATTTACATTAATCCATTTCTATTCATTGCCATTTTGACGTCCATGAACCTCTCCATTGAATAAGGCAGTGGTTCTCAACCAGTGGGGCGCGAAGTAACAAAAAGGGGGGCGCGAAGATGTGAAAAAAAGAAAACAAGAATCAAAAATATGATAAAAACATCTGTTTGAACCAAAACAAATTAACTTAAACTACATTCTGATAATAGAACAATAAATACTATATAGAGTTAGATAAATGTCGATAAAAGTTAAGTAGGTATAATCAAATATGCATCTACATTTCAAAAAAATGTTAGGGGGGGGCGCGATTAAAACTGTTATGAAAACTCGGGTCGCAAATACTTAAAGGTTGAGAAAAGCTGGAATAAGGTGATAACAAACCCACTGTGGTAGATCAGGTTGAATTTGCTCTGCTGCACCAAAAATTCAAAGGTGTCAATCCGGAGCACATCAGAGAGGCTGAGAGACACGGCGCAGATCAGTCACCGGCACACAGACACACACGGGGCACTCCAATGTGAGCAGTGCACATATCAAGGTCGGCATTAAAGATTGAGTGCTGAGGCAACAAAAAGCAGCGGGATAAACACATCTGGACCTGCTGTTGAAAAAACATTTGCTTTTAACAACAGCATCCCTCCCTCGTGAGCACATCTTCAAGGTCCGGACAGGTGATCAGTAAAAAGTTTTTTAGTCACAGCAGAGTGCAATAATAAAACATTTCCTAAAACATATAGTTGTCCAGTCTGTATCATTCCTAAGCAATCTTCCAGTAATAGAGGCGCAATCCCAGTTACTAACACATTAACACTCAAAGTAAGAACACATTCCACCTTATCAATTTAATATTTAAAAATTTAAACCGCTAAACCCGCCATCAACAACTACAAAAACAGTTGAAATCGTTACTCAAATATTTTTTTTGTTATAGACATAAAACAAGATGCACATTTCCATTTGATATATCTTTACTAGTGTTCTCGCCTTGCTCACTCCCGGTCCACGCTGGAATTTGCTGTTTAATTAAAAAAAAAAGAAAAAGAAAATCAGACTCTTTTGGGTCATAATTCACAGTGGGTGGATGTGGGACCCGAACCCACGTATGCTTTATTATGAAGCGGTAACGCTACCACTGCACCACTACTATTTTCAGAAGAGTGGAATATAATATATGCTTTTAATGCATACATGTATGTATGTACTGAAGACGAAAACAATTATATATAGATGTATATTATATGACATACCTTCAGTGTTGCATGAAAACGTTGCATGAGGCGAAGAATGGATATTTATGAGAGTATTATAGTGAGAGATGTGTCGTCACCCGTATTGCTAAAGCTCTTTGCAGCATTATGCATTCAACAAGTCGGCGTTTGTATGATGTATAATTTATAATTTTATTTTTTGCCACAACGTATTATCGGGCACAATCATTTAACATGTATTGATCATCAACAAACTTTCATTTCAATGGGAATTCTGTTGAGTTTTTTAACTCTGATGATGCCATATGTACTTCAAACGGGAGCTCGATGAATAAATATTGAGTCGAAGCTTTGCGCAGAGTACTGAGATTGCGTCATGACGGGCTTTGAACGGGGCTCCGAATCCTCAGACATGCGTACTACTGAGATCATGACGGGGCTACTGAAGCCTCAAACATGCGTACTACTGAGATCATGACGGGGCTACTGAAGCCTCAGACATGCGTACTACTGAGATAAAGACGGGGCTACTGAAGCCTCAGACATGCGTACTACTGAGATCATGACGGGACTACTGAAGCCTCAGCAGGCCCGTCGCGACAAGGCAGGCAAACCAAGCAATTGCTTGGGGCCCCAAGACAACGACTGGTTAAGAATAAAATGCAGCGACATGTGAGCGCCCCATTGATAGTGAATGCAGTAAAGTGCAATGACACTGTTATCGGGATCCCCCTCAAGGGGGCCCCCCTCGCTGACAGCAGCCAGCCAACCACGCGATCTCTGCTGCCGGCAAAATACAAAACTTCCTCGGCAGCCATGAAGCGGAATTATGCTTCAGGAAGCCAAAAAAGAAAGAAGAGAAAGGAAGAGGAGGATAAGAAAAAACAAGACAGTGGTAAGTGATAAATTACACACATAAAATAGCTCTACTTGTCTTGTACAAATGGTGCAATTTTGAGCAATTTTGTCAATTGAGCGGGATGTTCGCCAGTCTTTGGACATGGAGGACATTGTGATTGCCTTTGCAGAAAACGAGGCTCGCAAACAGCAGTTTTAGATAATTTGCACGTTTGAGAGAACTGAAAAATGTTAATGTGAGTATGTATGTGTGTGTGTGTTTTTAAGTATTGTAGCGTTCTGTTCTTTATTGTAGAGTTCTGTTCTGCAGTTTGTGTTCTGTGATTTGCATCCCTCTCAGTTATTTATTCTGTTGTCCCTGTTATTTCTGATGGACTGTAATAGAGTGGAAGGTAAAGGAGGTTCCGGAGGGATGGGGGGTGGAGCCGAGGCGGGGGGTGCGTTGTGGAAAAAAGAGAGCGTGTGAGAGAGTGCTGGAGGACGGGCATGTCGCTCTCGCTCGGAGTTTTTTTTAGTTCTGTCTGTTCGGCGTGGTTGCGGCCAACAGCAACCGTTTTTTTGTGATTAATAAAGAAGGAACTAACCAAGTGACCGTCTCGGATCGTCATTATGTCTGGGGAGACGCTACAGTATGTTGGATTTAGTTATTGTGCACTTTTTTAATGTATATTTGATTTTATGGTACAGTGGTGTTTTTTGCAAATGTTCAATTGTTGAAAATGTTCAAATTTTATGCACTTTATATGCAACAGCAGTATTTGCACTCTAAACATTTTTTTATTTATGCACAGTATATGCAACAGCAGTATTTGCACTGTAAACCTTTTTTTTATATAAAGTGTGAGTGAATTTAAACTGTATGGCTATGCTGTGGTTCCTTTGCGTGCGTGCGGGGGGCCTCCATGTCGATTTTGCTTGGGGCCCCCAAATTCCTTCAAACGACCCTGTTAATGAGGAATGTCTTGCGCATATACTGGTGTAATGACCACGTCGGCTTTTGTGAAGCATTTCTTAGCCTCTCTGATATGATCGACATGGGGTAGAATAGATTCTGGATTGTTATGATACGTGCTACCTTACGCAAAATATACTCATCAATTTGTTACAAATTCTTGGTGGACACGATTCCACACCAAGGAAAAAGGTGCCCCATGTAAATCGTTCATAATGTCTCCAAAATATATTTGTTAACTTTCAGACAAGTACTACTTAACTGTTTTATACAAAATCCTTATTTCAACATATGCGAGCCCCAACTAGGATTTGAACTCGGGTTAGCGTATTTTATCAATATAGCACAGACAACTGCTTTTACGCTTTGAGCCAAAGCACTTCAGCGGACTAGTTACTGACCAAATCGACTGCTGATTGCACAGATATCAATGACGTCATTACGCTAGCATGCTCAAAATCACGTGACGGGCGCATTTGAAGCAAGCCTCGAAGCGGTGCTTCGATCTCCAGTGCTTCGATAGCTCGACACAGTGTCGAAACCTGAGTATCGAGCGGCTCATCACTAGTTAACAGTAAATATTCTGAAAAGGAGTCCGCGTGAAGGCAAGTTTCCAGCACTTTGGTGGTTTATTGACTACAGCCCACTAACTCGGCCTGTTTTCCTGTGTTTTTTCACTCCCTCTTCCTTGTTGTAAATATACATAAACTGTTTGAGTTGCTGTAGTGTGTTTTTACCCCTAAACGCTGCCGCAAAGAATGTCGTTTTTTCTGATAAAGCATTTACGATCTGCTTCTATGTCACACACTAGTTTTTTTCATGTTTCAATTGCATTACAGATATCTTGAACCTTTTAATGTGATGTGTGGACGAATAATTTTAGGGTAACATAACATTCATCTTAAAGTAATAGCATAAACGGTTAATAAATGTGGGAAACCAAATAAAGGTCAAGTGAACAACAAAATGTGCACTGAAATATAGGATTTGGTTTAGGAAAAATACTGAGATGGTCAAATAAATAAAGAATGTACCAGAAAAAAGACTGATGTAATATACAAAATGTACTGAAGGATGACTAAGAAATCAGCAGATGTACAATAAGCAACAAGAGTGGACAATTGTTATATGCACAGAAATTTCAAGTTTGGTGGCGCATCTCAAAAGTATAAGAAGAACCAGAATATAACAGACTTTTATTTTATGCAAATCATTTGGGTGTAAACCAGTGAACCAACAAGAGTGAAGTGTATGCATTGATTGACACTGTATGTAAATTCAACAGTTTATAAAATGCACCTTTTGTTTCTTGCAGCTAGATTCTCTTGGATTTCTCAGGTTTCGCTTGTTCCAAGAAAGTTATTTATAGTCAACCAATTGAGAAGGGTATTGCTGCAGCATGTCTACCTGAACCAATTTGCTTTAGACGTCATAAAATAAGAATTTAATTCAAAAGCTGTCATTCCGGTCCATGTTTTATGATGTTATAGGTTAACTTTAAAGCTAATTGGTTCAAGGCAGATGCCTTGGAAACCATTGTTAAACTTGCCTTATCCAATTAAGGATGTGTGAGGCCACGGTAGAAAAAAACACTAGATTGACACAACTCACCTACAAAACTTTCCTCACATGTAGTTAATGTAGCTAATTTAATACAGCACACGCTTCTTTATGGTACTATAGTGCGTTCATGTGCGATGGGAGTTTTGTGTAGTGATAGTAAGAGTGAAACCTCACTAAGCACGAAACATTTGAAGCAATTGTGTCGGAATTCGTGTTGAAGCTTCAAAGTATTTGACATGCACCTCTCTAGTGACATTTTTCGGCCATTTGCATTAATATTAGACAATCTCATTATCAAGTTAAATTACATTTGTTAAACTTTTGTTTCTTTTATGTTTCACCGCTACAGATTAGCAATGAAGAGAAGGGTTCGTCTGTGGCTTCCAGAGTCTTATGTCTAAAAAACTCGTATAACTAATGCCAACAGGCAGAATGTATTATACTGTACAACAAACGAGTTTAAATAAAACAAAATAACACACCTCACTCATGGAGCCCTGGCTCTTTTAACAAATATTCCTCTTCTATGTTGTATTATTATTATTGCTACTGTTATTGGTATTATTATTAACCGTTATCTTATCTTGACATCACATTTCATCAATCGTTGGTTGGGGTTCACAGAGCCCTAATGCTATAGGTTAAAAAAAAAACTGAAAATGAGCCTTGTCATTTGTCCTCAAATGTTTTCTTTGTTCTGTCTTATTTACAACCAAGTAAATGGAAAATAAAGGTTTAACCCTCTATTTTGCCATAATATAGGTGAAATCCTTAAATTAACAGATGTTGTTATTCCATCAATTAATGAGATATTTCATTTATTAATAATATTTTCTGGAGCTCAAAGTTAAGTAGTTTGCTACGAAGAAAAGATGCAGTCACAGTCAAACCTGTCACAAACACTTATCGTGCAATCCTATTCCTCGACTAAAGTGGTTGCTTTTCATATTCTGTGTGTAGTGCAAAACCAGGTTCAAGTCAGATTAAAGAGTCATCTAAATTAAAAAAAAAAAAAAACAACAAATGATCAGGAGTGATGTATGTTAACAACTATTTTGAGAGATACTGTGGAAGGATCGCATAAGCGATCTATTCTGGAATCATTCCCACTTAGAATCGCCATCAAAATGCATTAACTAATTTTACGTAAGGCAACTCACGTGTTTACAATAATCCATCTTGTATTTATTGCCACTTGAAGGCTATGAATTCCGCCCTTCAGAAGGATGATAAGAAACTCACTGTGACAGATGGAGTTGTTTTCGCTCTGCTGGACCCAAAATTCAAACCTGTCAATCCAGAGCACATCAGAGAGATAGAAAGACACAGCACATATACAGTTAGGTCCATAAATATTTGGACAGAGACAACGTTTTTCTAATTTTGGTTCTGTACCTTACCACAATGAATTTTAAATGAAACAACTCAGATGAAGTTGAAGTGCAGACTTTCAGCTTTAATTCAGTGGGTTGAACAAAACGATTGCATAAAAATGTGAGGCAACTAAAGCATTTTTTTAACATAATCCCTTTATTTCAGGGGCTCAAAAGTAATTGGACAAATTAAATAACTGGAAATAAAATGTTCATTTCTAATACTTGGTTGAAAGCCCTTTGCTGGCAATGACAGCCTCAAGTCTTGAACTCGTGGACATCACCAGATGCTGGGTTTCCTCCTCTGCCAGGCGTTTACTACAGCGGCTTTCAGTTGCTGTTTGTTTGTTGGCCTTTCTGTCCGAAGTTTAGTCCTCAACAAGTAAAATGCATGCTCAATTGGGTTAAGATCAGGGGCCTCATGTATAACGCCGTGCGTAGAATTCGCACTATAACATAAGCACAAAAGCCAAAATGTGCTTACGCACAGAAAAATCCAGATGCAGGAATCTGTGCGTACTCCAACTTCCACGTTCTTCCGCTACATAAATCCCGGTCAGCGTGAAAAGTAACGCTCATGCACGCGCTTTATGTAACGCCCCAACTCCTCCCAGAATTATGCCTCTTTGAATATGCAAATCAATATAAATCGCCCTTAAGCTCAGCCTTCTGTAAAAAAACAATGGGAAAAGCACGGGGGAAAATATAAGAATTTCAGCGAATACCAAGTGGTGGCAAAGGTAAAACATACTATTTGTTTAATTAAACCATGGTATAATCAACAAAAGCAAGATGATCGAGTGACATAGCGCGTTGGAGAAACTTGAAAGCTCAGATATCAAAGTCGCCGTAAAAAGGTGAGTCGTAGCCCACCGTCTGAGTGTCATATGAAAGCTTATTAGGAAACAGAGAAAGAAAAGGCACATAGTAGGGAAAAAATCATGAAATGTCAACTTCAATCTCGAAATTTCCACTTTAATCATGTAGTTTATTTTGTCATTAAAGTAGAACATCATAAACATCATCTTAAAATCATTTAATTAACCAGTCGTAATAAAAGTAGCATGTTAAATGCTTTGTTTTGTATGTGATCTTCTATGTGCTCTATGTGTGTGAATCACTACTTGCTTCTTAAACCAGCTCTCTTCCTCCAACTGGACACAGAATCCATTACATTCGTGACATTACAGCTCTCTGAATAACTAAAACTAGCCAACCCGCGGCGTACCATACGCCGCATAATCAGGCTGGTTTTTTAATGATTTTTAAGTACAGGGAGAAAATTCACATTTGAAAAATCGGTAATGTAATAAATCAGCAAGAAAAGCAACATTGTAACAATGCACGGAACGAACCAACACACAATCGTCCGTGTCTGAAAACTGGTGGACTGCCATCGCGCCTTCTCCTCCCAGACGGAGGGATGGGGGTGGACGGCGCTCAGGCGCGAAGGGTGGAATGGGAGGAGAGGAGAAGGACATCCATTCTGCTCCCTCTTGCTGTATGTAGTGTGTAAAACAGTTTGCTATGGTGCGTGCGGTCGTGCGTCGTAACCGAAAACTCTGTTTTTAAAGACTGCTTACTTCATTGTGTTTTAACCTCAGTTGTAGAGGATTGTTTTAAGGATCCCATGGGATACCCCTCGCAAACCGTTTTACACGCTGCATATGGCGATTCACCTACGTGAGAAACATGCCTCTATGAACAGTCAACGTGGCTCGGAGGTGCATGTGGCCTCTATGACAGACGAATATAAATGACGCCGTTTTTTCTGTGTCGTCGCGTCCGAGTTGGTGGGTGTGGCTCTGTGAGTTGTCGTTGTATCCAATGGTCTTGGAGTTGGTGGGCGTGGCTCCTTCCTGCGTGCGCCATAGGTGTCTTACTTGTTGGCGGCTTAGTGAATCCACGCCCCTTCCAGCGTGCTTTCCATGGGTGTCTTGCCTTAGTGAATTATATATATAGATACTGAGATGTATACGTGATATAATTTTCATGATGATAGGAGTTAAAGCATGTTATTAAACATGGAAACACGGTGGCGCAGTGATTGTGCGCGACCTTCGAAGAAATAATTTATTGCAGCAGTACTCAGGGGCGGCTCTAGGCTCGTGGCGACCCTGGGCAGAGAAAGAATCGGTGGCCCCTTCTCCCGCCAATGTCAATATGCTATCTTATGCACGGCAGATGACCACGTCCATTGCGGACACTGCATAGCCGCCTCGTGCTCATGACACAAGCGTTTAACTTTTGTCGGAATTTGCCGCTGCGTTTTTAGCTGTGTCGTTATTTTCTCTTTCTGTTTTATATTCAATATATATTGCCGTGGCCGCCCCTGCAGTCCTTGCTTTTTTTTCTCCAAGTAACCGATCGCCACACATTTAGCTCTGTAATAGACGTTAAGTCATCTGTAAGCTTAGAGCGCCGATTCTTCAAAACATTTAAGGAACATTGAAATACAGTACAGGCCAAAAGTTTGGACACGCCTCCTCATTCAATGTGTTTTCTTTATTTTCATGACCATTTACAGCACTCCATCACTCTCCTTCTTGGTCAAATAGCCCTTATACAGCCTGGAGATGTGTTTGGGGTCATTGTCCTGTTGAAAAATAAATGATCGTCCAACTAACCTGACTTCTGCACAACACAACTGCTGGTCCCAACCCCATTGATAAAGCAAGAAATTCCACTAAATAACCCTGATAAGGAACACCTGTAAAGTGAAAACCATTTCAGTTTGAAATTTGAGTTGAAGCTCATCAAGAGAATGCCAAGAGTGTGCAAAGCAGTAATCAGAGCAAAGGGTGGCTATTTTGAAGAAACTAGAATATAAAACATGTTTTCAGTTATTTCACCTTTTTTTGTTAAGTACATAACTCCACATGTGTTCATTCATAGTTTTGATGCCTTCAGTCATGAAAATAAAGAAAACACATTGAATGAGGAGGTGTGTCCAAACTTTTGGCCTGTACTGTATCTTCGTAGTACATGTTTAATTATTCTATCCTTCACTCCAGTCCCAGTGCAGAATATAGGTTATTTAAATGAAGTTAAAGTTTTACCTGTATAATATAATAAACATATTTTGCTTCATTTCATCTTAAAATTGATATCGTCATCATATGTAAATACGCGCTTTATAAAGTGGCTCAGGTTGTGCAATATTACAACTGTAGTGCAAGTTTACGGTGAGGTAATTGTACTTATAAATACAAACAGTTCTACAAGGAGGAATGATTTAGTGTGTTTATAGTTCTTGGGATGAAACTGTTTCTGAACCGCGAGGTCCATACAGAAAAGGCTTTGAAATGTTTTGTTGTGGCTGAGGTAGCGTGTGCCTGATGCTGTATACCGATAATTCTATTTCTGATCAGCTGCTGCTGTGATTCACACTCAGATACAGTTATATAAATATTCCGAGTGCTGCAGTGAGAGTAATATGGAAAAAGATGATCCGCTGTGGCAACTCCTAATGGGAGCAGCTGAAAGAAGAAGAAGGTGCAGTGAGAGTAACAACGCTAAAGCAGTTATGGTATTTGGAATACTATGGCTATTCCCTGGACCATTATATTGTTACAAGTTAATTACAATCAGATGCATTACACTAATAAACGATATGCGGTTAGTTTCAGTGTATTTATAAAGCCGCGTCAGGAAAATAAGGAGTAACCACACAGGAACAGTAGCATTGCTTTGACACTGGGTGCCACCAGTCTACAAAACTGAGTGGAGAACTTGTTTACGACAAGGTATGAGGTACTGTGGAAAAGTGTGTGGCTTTACGCCAAGTGTAGGTTTTATACATCGCGATTTGAACGTGGAAAATTTCTTACGCAACATTTCTGTGCGTACGCACCGTTTATACATGAGGCCCCAGGTGACTGACTTGGCCATTCAAGTATTTTCCACTTCGTAGCTTTAATAAACTCCTGGGTTGCTTTGGCTGTATGTTTTGGGTCATTGTCCATCTGTATCACGAAACGCAGCCCAATCAATTTGACTGCATTTAGCTGTCTCTGAACACCTTAGAATTCATTCGGCTGCTTCTGTCCTGTGTCACATCATCAATAAACACTAGTGTCCCAGTGCCACTGGCAGCCATGCACGCCCAAGCCATCACACTGCCTCCACTGTGTTTTACAGATGATGTGGTATGCTTTGGATAATGAGCTGTTCCACGCCTTCTCCATACTTTTTTCTTGCCATCATTTTAGTAGTAGGTTGATCTTGGTTTCATCTGTCCAAAGAATGTTTTTTCAGAACTGTCCTGGCTTTTTTAGATGTTCTTCAGCAAAGTCCAATCTAGCCTTTCTATTCTTGAGGCTTATGAGTGGCTTGCACCTTGCAGTGCACCCTCTGTATTTACTTTCATGCAGTCTTCTCTTTATGATAGACTTGGATATCGATACGCCTACCCCCTGGAGAGTGTTGTTCACTTGGTTGGCTGTTGTGAAGGGGTTTCTCATCACCATGGAAATGATTCTGCGATCATCCACCACTGTTGTCTTTCGTGGACGTCCAGGTCTTTTTGCGTTGTTGAGTTCACCAGTGCTTGCTTTCTTTCTCAGGATGTACCAAACTGTAGATTTTGCCACTCGTGATATTGTAGCAATTTCTGGGATGCCTTTTGTCTGTTTTCGCAGCTTAAGGATGGCTTCTTTCACCTGCATGGAGAGCTCCTTTGACTGCATGTTGTCTGTTCACAGCAAAATCTTCCACATGCAAGCACCACACCTCAGATCAACTCCAGGACTTTTATCTGCTTAATTGATAATGACATAACGACGGACTTGCCCACACCTGCTCATGAAATAGCCTTTGAGTCAATTGTCCAATTACTTTTGAGCCCTTGAAATGAAAGGATTGTGTTAAAAAATGCTTTAGTTGCCTCACATTTTTATGCAATCGTTTTGTTCACTCCACTGAATTATAGCTGAAAGTTTGCACTTCAACTGCATCTGAGTTGTTTCATTTAAAATTCATTGTGGTAATGTACAGAACCAAAATTAGAAAAAAGTTGTCTCTGTCCAAATATTTATTAACCTAACTGTACAGTCACCAGCACACTGTCACATACACACACTCCACAGTGAGCGCTGTTATTATTAAGTGATTTATTCTCTGTAGTTGATCTACTGTATTGTACATGTAAAGTGTAATTTGTATAAAATTATGTGTTGCACAACAAATTACAACTGCCATTCAAACAGAAACAGCAACATGGACAGCAACAGCAGTCACTGTAGATGCCTTTGGGGTGAAAAGAGAACTTTACGATTCCTATGAAGGATGGCATCTGGACCTGCTTTTAAAAAAGCATCTGACTTAACCAGCAACATCCCTTTCTCATGAGCACATTCTTCAATGTCCAGATAGAGGATCAGTACAAAGTCGTCTTAGTCACAGCACAGTATAATAATAAAATATTTCCTTAAATAAAATATTATCCTGTTTGTACCATTCCTAACCAATCTTCCAGTTGTAGAAGCACAATCCCAGTCACTGACACATTTACCATGTGCCCCCTATTAACAATCAAATTAAGAACACATTCCACGTGATTAATATTTTAAAATTGAAACCCCTACCCATAGTCATTAGCCATAGCAACAATTGAAATCATCAGTCAAAGTTTTATTTTGTTATACAAATGTAACAAGATGCCACTTACTTTTGATTTATCTTTATAAATGAATGATAAGAAGCAAAGAATGGATATTAGAAGAGAGTTTTATGGCGAGATAGGTGTCATGACTCCTTGTGAATTTTTGTGAATTGTGAATTTCCCCTTGCTGGCCCGAATACTGTCATCTATGTTTGCTCATACTCTCCAGTAACTTACACTGGCTTATAAATTTTAGACAGGAATGTGTGAATCCTCACAAACACATCGACCAATGCAGTACCAGCAATCACAAAACAAGGATGTTGTTCTATGTTGCAAAATTAACATTTATTTTCTTAGGTTATTGTGCCTTGCTGATGGATTTTGAAAGAACCAAGATTATTTATTTTAACTTAAAAACAACTAAGGCAGAAGAGAAAAACTAAGATGTCTGTATATAAGCAATGGCACCTGAGCACATCACATTAGAAGTTCAGATATACAGAGACTGTAACACCATGTCTACTTTACAATACAATACAATACAGTTTATTTTTGTATAGCCCAAAATCACACAGGAAGTGCCACAATGGGCTTTAACAGGCCCTGCCTCTTGACAGCCCCCCAGCCTTGACTCTCTAAGAAGACAAGGAAAAACTCCCAAAAAAACCTTGTAGGGAAAAATGGAAGAAACCTCGGGAAAGGCAGTTCAAAGAGAGACCCCTTTCCAGGTAGGTTGGGCGTGCAGTGGGTGTCAAAAGAAGGGGTTCAATACAAGTATACAGAACAGAACAAATCCTTAATACAGCATAATAATAAAAATTTTAGAAGTGCAGAGCAGAATTTAACAGTAGATGATATCACATAATAAGATTTTGATATTTTTAGAGTGCTGGAGACCTCATCCGTCAAGCTGCCTCCCCATTTGGCCATTCCACGGCTGAAACGTTGCTCGGCCAGCCAATCCGATGAAAGGGCCCCTCTTTCCCATGATTCCTGTGAACCTCCACCAGGGATGACTTTACCATAGGCAGGCAAACAACTTGGCAGGTGGGCCGTGGCACCAATTGCCACATTTGAGTACCGAGAACAGAAACAGAATAGGTGAGGGTTAGTATTCAATTATAATTATCATGTTACTTATGTTTTAGTGCTAATGACTAACAACAGAGATGCAGTATGTACAGTTAATCAGCAGCTCTAGTCAGGATATGCTAAACTGAAGTAGTGAGTCTTCAGCCGGGATTTAAAGGCTGGGACCGAAGGAGCATCTCTTATAGAAGCAGGAAGACCATTCCACAGTTTAGGGGCCCTGTAACTAAAAGCTCGACCTCCCACTGTTATTTTATTAATCCTTGGAATCATAAGCAGACCGGCATCTTGAGATCTTAATGTGCGCTCAGGTTTGTAAGTCATGATAAGTTCAGACAAGTAAGCCGGACCTTGGCCATTTAATGCTTTATATGTTAAAAGGAGGATTTTGAAATCTGCCCCAAACTTAACCAGGAGCCAGTGTAAGGATTTAAGAACTGGAGTTATGTGTTCATATTTTCTTGTTCTTGTAATAATTCTTGCAGCCGCATTTTGGATTAACTGGAGGCTGTATAAAGAACAGTTTGAACAGCCAGTGAACACCGCATTGCAGTAGTCAATCCTACTAGAGATAAATGCATGAATTAATTTCTCACAATCCTGTTTATTTAGAAAGCGCCTTAATTTCCTAACATTTTTAAGATGGAAGAAACATGTTTTGGACAACTTTGTAATATGTGCTTTAAATGACATGCTAGAATCAAAGATAACTCCTAGATTGCGGGCTGATTCAGTAAAATTAATTGGGATTCCAACTGAGGTAAATGTCGACAAAATATTGCTGTGATCAGCGTCATTCCCTCCAACAATTAACATCTCTGTTTTATCTGTATTTAAAGACAAGTAGTTCTCATTCATCCACTCCTTTAATTCACTAACACATCTAATTAAAGACAACATCGGAGAAACTTCATTTGATTTAAATGAAAGGTATAACTGGGTGTCATCTGCATACGAGTGAAAATTAACATTATGTTTCCTAATGAGAGATCCCAGTGGAAGCATGTAAAGTGAAAACAGTAAAGGTCCCAGTACTGAACCCTGTGGGACACCATATTGAACTTCTGTGTATAATGATGGAGTACTGTCAGCACATTTCTGTACATATTGGAATCGATTTGATAAATAAGAACTGAACCAAGCGAGCACGGGGCCTGTAAGACCAACATCATTTTCTAGCCTGTGCAGTAAAATAGAATGGTCAATGGTGTCAAATGCTGCACTTAAGTCTAATAACATAATTACATTGGAGTTTCCTTCATCAGAGGATATCAGAATGTCATTTACAACCCGTGTTAGTGCAGTTTCTGTACTATGACCAGTGCCAAAATCAGACTGGAATTTCTCAAATAAATTGTAATGCGTAAGGTGTGACTGAAGCTGACTGGCGACTACTTTTTCTAGTATTTTAGAGAGAAATGGTAAATTTGAAATAGGCCTATAATTATTTAGTATGTGTGGGTCTAGGTCTGACTTTTTAAGTAAAGGTTTAATGACTGACACTTTTAGTGCATCAGGTACTGTCCCATGCAGTAATGAACTATTGATAACGGTTAGAATAGGTGCTGCAAGAACATCCATTGCACTTTTTACTAGTTTTGTTGGCACTGGATCTAGGGAACAAGTAGAGGGCTTCATTTTAGTAATTAAAGTTAAGACTTCCTGCTCAGTTACAGGATTAAAATTACTAAAGTGCTGAATGCAATGTGTGGCAGGGTCTGCTAAGCTAGTATTTGGTTTGTACTGTGATGCTGAGATCTGGGATCTTATATTTTTAATTTTCTCATTGAAGAAGTTCATAAAGTCTGTACTGCTAATATCTGTTGGTATTTTGCAATGTTGATCTGAATTGCCATTTGTTAATTTAGCCACTGTTCTAAACAGTACCCGAGGATTTTTATTATTGCTATCTATTAATGTAGAATAGTATTCTGAGCGAGCTTTAAAGAGGGCTTTTTTATATTTATTAACACTCTCTGTCCATGCAATTTGAAAGACATGTAGCTTTGTTGTTCTCCATCTGCGCTCCAGTTTTCTACACTCTAATTTAAGAGCTCGAGTATTTTCATTAAACCAGGGAGAGTTTCTATGCGCTTTGATCACTTTTGTTTTAAGGGGAGCCACTGTGTCCAGAGCATCTCTCAAGGTCACATTATAATGTGATATTAGCTGATCTAAATTGTTTTCCATGTTTACATTTGATGTTAACTGATCTAAATGGTTTTCCACAATTACACTCTACTTACTCAAGGTATCTATAAATTTTGAAGCAGAATTACAATCTAGATGTCGCACTGTCATTGTTTTAATCTGTGAGTGCGTTGGCATGGGCAGAACTAAATCAAATGTAATTAAGAAGTGATCAGAAATAACTACATTTAATGGAGTAATATTTAAATTTTGAATTTCAACTTTGTAAGTTATAATTAAATCTAATGTGTGGTTATGATTATGAGTTGGACCTTTGACAATCTGACAAAATCCTACTGAATTTAACAAATAAGTAAAACATTTGCTGAAAGTGTCAGTTTCCACATCAATGTGTACATTAAAATCCCCCATCAGAACTACGTGATCATAATTTATAGCCAAATCAGACAGAAGGTTGCTAAATTCAGTCATGAACAATGAATATGGCCCTGGTGGTCTGTAGACTAGCACTATAATTGTGTTGGAATCTGTTTTAATATTTAAAATGAATACCTCGAAGGATGTAAAGTTGCCTAAATTTTTAGAAGTGATTTGCATTTTATTACAATGAATTATTCCAAAGCCTCCTCCTTGACCAGAATCTCTAGACTTATGAAGGAACGAGTATCCATCTGGTGACGCCTCTGCTAGGGGGACAGTGTCACATTTACTAAGCCAGGATTCGGTAAGAAGACACAGATCAGATTTTATACTTAATATATCATTTATCAAAACAGCTTTAGTGCCAAGAGAGCGAATGTTCAATAAACAGCATTTAAAACTGCATGGTTCTTTCTGAACTGGTGATATATTTTTTGTTTTAATTTGAAGTAAATTTCTATTACAGATGCCCCTGATGGAGGGTCTGGTTTTATCCCTTGGTCTAATTATACACCTTATTTTTTGGTTATCAATTAATTTAAGGTTTGTATCAAGACTAAATTTACTGGATGCCCCACAACAGGGATTATGGATAACAGCTTCAGGAAAATAACAGGTGGGATAAACAACAGCCTGTGATTTAAGATCACATGACTGCGGCCTGGATGGTGCTCTAATCAGTCAACCTAATCAGGCATACTTTATATGCATTATACTGTATGTGATGTAAAAGAAAAGAACTGATGCTACATATAATGACAATTAAGTCTGGGTTCTTTTCAAAAGCCAACAAAGAAACCACAGTAACTTAAAAAAAATATTGGTTAGGCTTTACTCTAAGCAGACCTTTATCTATTTTGATGGTTTACTTTGGAAATGCTTTACAGGTGTACCAAGAATGGAGGCAGAATAAGAAGTAAGCATACATGTTATTAATATTTGAACAAAATGTGTCAAATCATTTATCTATTGTGTTTATCTTTTTAATAGTTATAGTGAGGACAGAAGAAGGAAGGACAGATGTGTGCCAAGTTGATGTAGTGGGTGGCCCTCTTGCACAGCACCTCCAGAATCCTCAAAATCTCTGGTCTGGATCTACTGTATTTTTGCCAAAGTGATCAAGATTTTTTCAGCCTGCTTTTTTCATTATTGCTTTTTTTTCCAAACTTCTGAAAACTGTCTCAATCTCATGGCACTGTGTCTCATGTAGGATTGATTTGAAAGTCCTGTTAATTACTGTATATATAAAGGTATTGTAGCCCCTTTCCTATATTTTGGAGTGTCCATCCCCCTACATTTCTTAGTTTACTGTTAGCTCCTCAAACTTTCCTTTGCTTTTTAGTCCGAGATCAAGCATAAAAAATGTACTCATCTATAATAATAAAAGGCAAAGCCCTCACTCACTGACTGACTGACTGACTGACTGACTGACTGACTGACTGACTCATCACTAATTCTCCAACTTCCCATGTAGGTAGAAAGCTGAAATTTGGCAGGCTCATTCCTTACAGCTTACTTACAAAAGTTAAGCAGGTTTCATTTCGAAATTCTACACGTAACGGTCATAACGGTCGATAACGGTCGACAACGTCCGCCATGTTGAACTTTCTTATTTATGGCCCCATCTTCACGAAATTTGGTAGGCGGCTTCCCTGCGCTAACCGAAACCGATATATGTACTTATTTCAATGGTATGACGCCACTGTCGGCCGCCATATTGAACTTTCCAATGTCACCAATTTTCAAACTTCCCGTGTAGGTAGAAGGCTGACCCCATCTTCACGAAATTTGGTAGGTGACTTCCCTGCGCTAACCAAAACCGATGTACGTACTTATTTCGATGGTATGACGCCACTGTCGGCCGCCATATTGAATTTTCCAAACGTCACTAATTCTCCAACTTCCCGTGTAGGTAGAAGGCTGAAATTTGGTAGGCCCATTCCTTACAGCTTACTTACAAAAGTTAAGAATTTCATTTCGAAATTCTACGCGTAACGGTCATAACGATCAACAACGTCCGCCATATTGAACTTTCTTATTCATGGCCCCATCTTCACGAAATTTGGTAGGCAGCTTCCCTGCGCTAACCGAAACCAATGTGCATACTTATTTCGGTGGTATGACGCCACTGTCAGCCGCCATATTGAACTTTCCAATGTTACTAATTCTCAAACTTCCCGTGTAGGTAGAAAGCTGAAATTTGGCAGGCCCATTCCTTACAGCTTACTTACAAAAGTTAAGCAGGTTTCATTTCGAAATTCTACGCATAACGGTCATAACGGTCAACAACGTCCGCCATGTTGAACTTTCTTATTTACGGCCCCATCTTCACGAAATTTGGTAGGTGACTTCCCTGAGCTAACCAAAACCAATGTACGTACTTATTTCGGTGGTATGACGCCACTGTCAGCCGCCATATTGAATTTTCCAACATCACTAATTCTCCAACTTCCCGTATAGGTAGAAGGCTGAAATTTGGCAG
This sequence comes from Polypterus bichir lapradei, assembly GCA_026402145.1. Classification (NCBI taxonomy): domain Eukaryota; kingdom Metazoa; phylum Chordata; class Cladistia; order Polypteriformes; family Polypteridae; genus Polypterus; species Polypterus bichir. The sequence continues at coordinate 137,783,827 of JANRMT010062854.1, forward strand.
GCTCATTCCTTACAGCTTACTTACAAAAGTTAAGCAGGTTTCATTTCGAAATTCTACGCGTAACGATCAACAACGTCCGCCATGTTGAACTTTCTTATTTATGGCCTCATCTTCTCGAAATTTGGTAGGCGGCTTCCCTGCACTAACCGAAACCAATGTACGTACTTATTTCAGTGGTATGATGCCACTGTCGGCCACCATATTGAACTTTTCAACAGTCTTTGTTACTTATGGGCCCATCTTCAAGAAATTTGGTACACGGGTTCCCAACGCTAACTGAATCCTATTTACGTACATATATACGTCCATAGCCTGCAGCTTGGTCACCATGTGAGGCGGCGTTGGGTCTCCCATCCCATCACCTCCCACGTTGTTGGCTGCCTGCCTATATAATACCGTCCGTCGCTCCAGTCTCTACATTCCCTTCCTTGCTTCGCCACGGGATTCACGTCTCCCTGCTGATAACTACAGCCTTTTTGTTTAATCCACGGCTTCTCCGCTGTTTTATTGTTTGTTTATTACAATTATAGTTATTGTATAGGTATTTTACACTTACTTTACATTACTCAGGTACCCATTTCCTTCATCATTCCAACCCCCATTACCATGTCTATCGAGGTAATCACCATCGATCAAAGAACTGTCACTTACCGAGTGGTTTCCATGCCCGGAGATGGCACCTACCTTTTCCATTCTCTGTGTTACATATTGCACGGCCATATCAGGCTCACTCTTGATATCCGGAAGAACATTGTGTCTTATGTATTGAATGACTGGGACAGGTTCAAGGTGTGGACTGATGACGGTACAGGAGATAATTATACTACACAGGAGCACTAGAAGAGTGAAATGCTTAAGCCCTTCACCTATGGTTCTGCATGTGAGTTGATGGCTGCCGCTGAATTGTTCGGTTGGTGCTTTCAAGTGTACCGAAATGGCCAAATATTTTACACCTTTCGACAACCGCCAATGCCTCTTAAACATCTTACATTCATAGGTGACAATTTCAGTAGTGGACACTTTGATGTTTATGAATGTTTAAACTCTCAAAAGCTGGATGTGAAGTTATCGATGAAACCGGTTGTAAGCTTACAATGCTTGACAGATGCCGAATGTCACTTCAACACAAGTCCTGCAAATACTGTCGTAATTGAAACAAACCATGAA
>JANRMT010062854.1:137785393-137813316 GCA_026402145.1 Polypterus bichir lapradei
TTTTAATGCAGTACTTCGCCGCTGCGAAGCGCGGGTATTTTGCTAGTGCAACATAAATCTGGAATGCTTTGCCTTTAGAAAAGTGCCATCAGTTGTAATAGAATATACATGGTACTGCATACCTGCCAAATTTCAGCCTTCTACCTACACGGGAAGTTGGAGAATTAGTGACGTTGGAAAGTTCAATATGGCGGCCGACAGTGGCATCATACCACCGAAATAAGTACGTACATCGGTTTTGGTTAGCGCAGGGAAGCCACCTACCAAATTTCGTGAAGATGGGGTTAGCCTTTTACCTACATGGGAATTTGGAAAATTAGAGACGTTGGAAAGATCAATATGGCAGCCGACAGAGGCGTCATACCATTGAAATAAGTACGTACATCGGTTTCGGTTGGCGCAGGGAAGCCGCCTACCAAATTTCGTGAAGATGGGGCTATAAATAAGAAAGTTCAACATAGTGGATGTTGTCGACCGTTATCGACCGTTATGACCGTTACGTGCAGAATTTCGAAATGAAACCTGCTTAACTTTTGTAAGTAAGCTGTAAGGAATGAGCCTGACAAATTTCAGCCTTCTACCTACACGGGAAGTTAGAGAATTAGTGACATTGGAAACTTCAATATGGTCGCCGACAGTGGCATCATACCACTGAAATAAGTACGTACATCGGTTTCGGTTGGCGCAGGGAAGCCGCCTACCAAATTTCGTGAAGATGGGGCTATAAATAAGAAAGTTCAACATGGTGGACGTTGTCGACCGTTATTGACCGTTATGACCGTTATGTGCAGAATTTCGAAATGAAACCTGCTTAACTATTGTAAGTAAGCTGTAAGGAATAAGCCTGCCAAATTTCAGCCTTCTACCTACACGGGAAGTTGGAGAATTAGTGAGTGAGTGAGTGAGTGAGTGAGTGAGTGAGTGAGTGAGTGAGTGAGTGAGGGCTTTGCCTTTTATTAGTATAGATTACTGGATAATAACTTTTTGACTCTAGTATCTGTTTGAAAGCACAATTTTATTGTTCATAAAGCTAAAGTAATATCAACTTATTTTTTGACAACTTTAATAATTCACTTTTATTGTGTTCAAAAACAAGGCTAATATTTTTGAAAATACTAAGGCAAAAGTCAGTAAATATATTTTTTTCCCTTTCCCTAATTATTTTTAACACAGCTCCAATGTTGGTTATTTTCATTGTATTAATGTGCTAGTTAAATGTATTTACAATTTATATATCTTTATGCTTACTGATTTTTCTAATCATTTGACTCTCACTGTTCTTTTTTTTGTAGAAACATTGTTCTCACATCTTTCACTTTTGTTATTTTTACACATACCATTTATTTATTTAATATAAATATGTGAAAACATGTACTGTATTTCCTTTTTTATAAAAATTAACTGGCTCTTTATCAATATGGGCGTGTAAAAATATTCACAATAGATAAGGAGTGTGCACACAAACGACGCTGCTGATGTGATTAGACATGTAAGTAAGGATTTCACTGCACTCTGTTCATGTGCTGTTAATCACAAACTGAACTATTTAATGCTGTTTAAATTCTGCTCTGTTACTAGAGAATATTTTCATTTTATAGCTTTTAAATTCAAATAAAGTTTGTCTCAGTATTTGAGTTTAGTTTCTCGGCAGGTTTTACAGAGACAACAACAACATAACATTAAAACACATCACAAAGAACATAGACTTATTACAATTAAATATAATACAGCAGAAAGCACTTACTGTAAAATATTCCACATAAAAATTAAATCAATGTTTAGAATTCACAAATGATCAATTCAAATGATAAAAGTTCACCTCAAAACTTTAAGCCTGTGGATGGAAAGTTGAACTTTATTAGAAGATTAAGAGTAATTGGAATTACAGAGGATTTGAACTGGTGGCTGTTTGTTGTTGAATTCTTCAGCCTGTGACCTGAATGCAACAAGATTGAACTAAAGTAAGCAGTCACAGTTAACACTGGCAACGAGACCGTCATTGCAATGCCATGCAAACCAATGTTATATTGTTTTCCTTTCTTGATAAAGGATCATTGAGTTCTTTAAAAGTGGTGGGCTACATTAGGTTTTGAAAACCTGCTGGTTTATACTAAATGCCAATTTTATTAATAATTAATATGTAAATATTTAACATTTATTTTTTCATTGTGTATTTGTCAGTTCCTTTTGATTAGATCTCTTCCTAGACTTGAAGAAAATAATTGATAGAGAGATACCCCTTGAAAGTTGCGCATACCAGCATGTTTGATAGTGCCTCATTTAGTTCATATGAACACTATATTATTAACTTAATTATTACACTAGTTAAATTTTATACGCACAAGATGAGACTCTCCAGAAGGATACCATCATTTATATCTTTTATACTTATACTAGGGGGTTCTCCCCTGCTCACTTTGCTCACCAAAGCCACCCGGGCCCCCCCAGGCCAGTTCTACACACCAGCCACTTTGTGTCTCTGCCGCTAGTGTTATGAAGTGGTCTGTCTTCTGAGACCCCCTCTTAAACGATGATACAATGGGAAACAAATGCAGTTTTTTTACCTACTCTTTGCTTGATCAGCTGCTGGCTTGCTGCTGCCGTGCCGCGTAATCTACATCTAACACGGCACTTTGAACATTTAAAAACTTGTACAGCAGCTGTCCTACTCTTTGTCTTTTATTTCCAGCCCATTGTTAAATCTTTTGACGCCAAGTCTCGTCTCACGGGATGTGAGTTCTTGATATTTTTTAGTTTATAATTTAAAAACACAATCAGAATCTGAAAAACTAACATCACATTAAAGTTCAATAAATTCTGAAAAGAATGATGCCAAACATATATACCTCGTATGCATGTTTTAAAATAAGCCCAATTTAAAGTGTGACATAAAAGTGACAAAAAAAGTCACATAAAATCATTGCACAAAATCGTTGCACTTTTAGGTTTAGGATTTTATATATAGAAAGTAGATTCACACTGATTTATTGAATTATTCTACCACATTAATAAGTTTGCAGTCTCAACAAAAAAAAAAAAAAGATAAATAAGACTTTTTTTTTAATGAAGCTTTTTTAAGGCTTTTCAGCTTCATTAATTTAAATATTTTCAGTATCAGTTATTTCTTTATGGTTTTTCCTTATTCTATGTATAAAACAATGTAAGAATATTACATTTTTTAAATGCTCAACTCATTTAATAAAGTTCATTTTTGGAAAAAAAAAATGTCTGAAGCTATTTTTAAACAAACACAATTTGTCCATAGGGGGAAAATACAACAATAGTTCTGAATGTACTGTAAAGTGGATTTTAAATAATATAATTAATTACATAACTGGAAACTGGAAAATAAAAAGACTAGAGTGTGTCGCTTCGGCTCAATACAGTAACCACACTGCCGTAAAACAGAGTGGCGAAAATAAAATTTTTGTGCATGCATGGTCCAAGTTGGGTTTCTGGTCCAAACTGGGTAGTGATAATTTGAAACACAGAGCAGACAAGATCACTGAGAATGAAGTGCAGTTAGAAGCATTGAGCAGACATGCACACTGGGAATGAAGCATGGAGCATAGTTCAAAACACGGAGTAGACACGTGCACTGGGAATGAAGCATGTTTTGAAGTACTGAGCTAACATGCGCACTGCAAATGAAATGTGGAACACAGTACAAAACATTGAGTAGACATACTGTAAATATCAGATGGGTGGGATGGACATCCCAGACAGAAGGAGGGATGATTCCTTACCTGGACAGGAGGCTCCTAGTAGGCAGACAGGCATCCCGGCCGGGGAGGAGAAGGGTATCAGACCCAGAAGGAAGGTCCAGAAGGGATGGATGGACAGCCCACTGAAAACAGAAGATGTTGCTGGGGGTTTTCACTCCCCCAAGACGCTAGATCGCAGTAGCCCTCTATGAAGGCGCTCATTTGGAAACCAGCGTGGAATGCTGGGAGATGTAGTCTGGCAATTCAGCCCTGCTGGGGACCATGGGTGCCACAAAAGGGTGCTGTAGGGTGTTGTGCTCCCCAATGTATGGGAGTTCATGTGACCCGGAAGTACTTCCCACGGGCAATCACTCTGACACCAGAAGTATTAAAATAAAAGGGATCACACTCCCTTATCCAAGCGAATCGGAGCTGGGAGGACGTGGGGCAATACTCAAATGGAGGAGGGCAGTGTGGTGGTAAAAGGAGAGGTATTGTGGAAAGAGAAAACTTGTCTATTTGTGCTTGTGCGACTTTGTGGAGGAATTGTTTAATAAACCTTCCATTATTTGAACCCAGGACTTACTGCGATCGTGTTTAGGGGTTTGGGGTTCGCTTACACCCCTGGTTTCCATCACAATGTGCATTGGGAATGAAGCGTAGACTGCGGTTCAAAAGATGAAGCAAACATGCACACTGGGATTGAAGTGAGGTTCAAAGCACTGAGCAGACATGCACACCTGGAATGAGGCATGGAGCACGGTTTGGAGCACGGTTCGAAACACCGAGCAGATATGCACAGTTCAAAGTATGCTTTGTGAAGACTCATCACATTCAATTTCATTGATTTCTACATTGTTGCAAGTCTACCAAACTTTTGACACTTAACCCTCTAGTGATATTTTGTAATTTCAATGACACAATGAAACGACAATTCATGTAGCTGCTGACAATTCATTATAGTTATTGTAGCATCTGTAATTTCCTTTGTTAGATACATAGTGTTAAATATACATCATATAATTTTATATTATATTATAAATTATATATAGAGAGAATTTCATTGTAAAACATATTAAACTTCATATTTGAGCATTTGGAGACATTAGCATCATACTAAATTTATTTTGTTCAGCACTTTCCTTTTAGGAGACATTGTTATGAATAGTTTCAGCAAACAGAGTCTTCCAAACATCCAACATGACAGTGTGAACTTTCATTGTTATAGACGAACACTTTATTTACTTGGATTGAGTTGCTGGATTATTTACTGTTATTGTTTTAGAAATTATACAGTATACGAAACTGTGTACATGTAGAGTATTAATTTTTAGAAAGTCGTCAATATTATTTGTTCCCATTATTATGTATTATAATTGCTCAGTGTCACATATTATTCATCATTGCTCACAAGTCCCACTTCTTTGAGATTCTGTCTTATATGCTGTATACGCAAACATTTTAAAGGGGGCATTTATTGAACTGACTGAAGCAGACTTGTCCTTTTCTTAAAATTACTTAATTTATATGACATAGACCATTAATCATATGATCATATATCAAGGAGGCTGTGAGTTTTTGGGGACTGTGCTGTATTTTTCTGTTGTTCGTGACATCGTTTCAGTAGAGAGTCCGTGCAAGTATTCTGTCCTAAATGAAAGTTTACTAGCTTTAATATATTTCCTAAAGGACAATGCTTCTCAGTTTGTTTATTAATATATTTTGACAGTGTTTTATTTTAATTTAATCTGAATTATTTGAAACATATTAACTATATTCATTGCCTGTGTACTTAACATTTGGTGGGAATAAACAAAAAGTAACAACACATATAGTAGTAATGGTGCATTTTTTATAATTAACAAAACTAATCATTTTTCTGAAATGTTATGCTTTATATTTTTATGTTTGGCAATGGAATGTTTTTGTATACAGTTTATTTGACTTAATCTAATATTCCATTATATTTGTTCTCCATGTAATGCGCTCCAGTGTGCTTGATAGATGGAGGGGCAACAGACGAGCTCAGGTAATGGGAGTCAAGACACCTCATCACCCTGATGCCCAGGCTCTTCTCAGAAATATTCCCATCTTGTGCTTTTTCTCATTATTGCCATATTACAATTAGTAGTATTGAATAACTATGTAAAAAATGTGTGTCTTATTTTACAGTATGTGTATGTCAGAAAGGACAGTAAAGCCTTGAATGAAACATAGTGTTGATGATAGGTGACAAGCGACAGGAATTTCCTGCTTTGGGTAACATGACAGGAAATAAACAGGGAAACATTAAATGTGTCAGAGACTGAGATTAAGTAACTACAGGATGGTTTAAGAATACAGGAACAGCAAAAGCTCAGTCTTTTAATAATTATATTTACATAAATAATTTATTCTCCTGTGCTGCAGTTCGGACAACCTCTTATTTACTGATCTCTCGCTAGCATTTGAGAAGATGAATTCAAAAGGGATGGATGTTGCTGACAAAGTCAAGTGCTTTTTTGAAAGTTTGGGTCCAGATGCGCTTATCCAGTTGCCCCTTCTTCTCAGTACATGAGTGATCTTTATGTCCACCTCTGGATGAATTTGCAAAGTTTTCACAGAAAAATTGTGTTGATGAGAAGTTAAATTTAAAGCTTAATTGCTCATAGGATGGAAAACATTATCAATGTACTGTACAAGTCTTTAAATGTTTTCATCTCAGACATTTTCCAATCATTACATATTGTTCAATGTTGAAAGGGTGGAAAAGAGTAAGATTTTAATCCTGTTACAAACCAGGTTTGATTTTCATCGATTTGTGTCGATGTCCAGGGGCCTCGTATGCACAAAAAAAATCAAATGCACTAATTCGTGCATAAGCAAACTTCCATGCACTTCTGCTCCATAAATCCAGGTCTGCGTGAAATGTATTTGCACGTGCACGTGCCTGCCACCCCACACCGAATCCTCCCAGAATTATGTCCCTTAAGTTTAGTATTTTGTCAAAATACAATGGCAAAAACATAGGGAAAAAAGAAAAATTTCAGTGAATGCGAAGTGGAGGCAAGGAAAAAGTTACTATTTGTTGGCTTAAGCAGTGGTATAACAACAAAAGGAAGTTGATCAAGTGATACAGAGTGGCGGATACACTCGAAAGTTCAAGTTCAGAAACTCACAAAGTGCCCAAAATAAAAAAGAAGTGGTCAGATGTCAAAGTCACTGTGAAAAGTCGAGTCATAGCCCACCATCTGAGTGTCATACAGAAGCATATTAGGGTACAGAGAAAAGAAAACAAAATAGGGTCACAGTGAATAAAAAAAAGCAGGAATGTCGAATGTCAAAATTTCCACTTTAATCTCGTAGCTTATTTTGTCATCAAAGTAAAGCGTTGTAAACATCATCTTAAAATCAATGTTTAATTTACTAGAGTTTCTGAAATCCCATCGTAACTAAAGTAGCACGTTAAATGCTTGTATTCTATGTGTTCTATGTGTGTGAATCACTATGTGCTTCTTAAACCTGCTTTCTTTATTGCAGACTGAAAACACATTACATTCCTGATATTACAGCTCTCTGAACATTTCAGAATACTAGGGGGCTCTGCCCCATGCTCACTTCGCTTGCTAAACCCCATGCAAGCCCAACGCACTAGTCATTTCCTAGATCTGCTGCTTGCAACAAATCATGTTGTGCTTTTGGATTAACATGAATATTAACTCTGTCTTTGATATCTCCGTCTTTTAAAACTGCTATCGCTGACAATTCGTCACATGTTGGTGTATTATACATGCGAGCGTCATGTTTCGGATTCATATAGAAATCCAAGAAAACCTCTTTGTCCGTGTTTTTTAGATAAATTTTGTGTAAAGTGCGATACTTTTGGACATATGGATTTGTATCCATTATTGGTTGTAAGAATTTCTAATACGTCTAATCGTTTAATTCTTTTGATTCTATGTTGCATCACTTCTCCGTGATCATAAATATAAACCTGACTGAACTGTGGTTTCTTTGAAATTAAACTTGTAGATGCTTTAATTGTTCTGGGAGCACAGATTCTCATAGCGTATGTTCCTGAATCGTGTAAATCTACATTTTGAGCATTGAATGATGCGAACACAAACAGATTTTTGTAGATTCAGATATTTTGCCTATTGTGTTTGTGGATTTCACTTACACCAAATAACAAATCTTTTATTTCTCACGGATACGCCTCTTCATTGGGAAGAAACACTACTTTTCCCTGATGGCAGTATGAATTAGACGATCTACAAGGCTCTGACTTAAACTTTAAAGCCGAAAAATATCTACATACTTCTGTCATATCACTTATGTCCATATATAAACCTGACCGAATTGTGGTTTCTTTGAAATTAAACTTATAGTAGCTTTAATTGTTCTGGGACCACAGATTCTCATAGCGTATGTTCCTGAATCGTGTAAATCTATGTTTTGAGCATTGAATGATGTGAACGCGAAGAGATTGTTGTAGATTCAGATATTTTGCCTGTAGTGTTTGTGGATTTCACTTTCACCAAATAACAAATCTTTTATTTCTCATGAATATGCCTCTGCATTTGGAAGAAACACTACTTTTCCCTGATGGCAACATGAATTAGATGATCTACAAGTCTCCGACTTAAACTTTAAAGCCGAACAATATCTACATGCTTCTGTTATATCACCTATGTCCATATATTCGATCTCTTTTCGCTCTTCTGTTATTTCACCGAGTAATAATTTCCATTTGTTCGTGCTAATGCAATCTATACTATCTATATCTATATCAGTTTTTTGAGACTTTCGAATTTTAGTACTTTCATTATCTCAAACCTGCTCTGCATGTGTGTTGCATCAACGTTTTTGAACCTCTTTACAATGTTCTACTTTGTTTTCTATGAACACTATATTATTAACTTAATTATTACACTAATTACATTTTATACGCACAAGATGAGACTCTCCAGAACGATACCATCATTTATATCTTTTATACTTATACTAGGTGGTTATCCCCTGCTCGCTTTGCTCACCAACCCCCACGGCCTGCGCTACACACCAGCCACCTCACGTCTCTGCCTCTAGTGTTGTGAAGTGGTCACTCCTCCGAGACCCCCTCTTAAACGGTGATACAATGGGAAACAAATGCAGTTTTTTTACCTACTCTTTGCTTGATCAGCTGCTGCCATGCCGCATGATCTGCATCTAACACGGTGCTTCGAACATTTAAAAACCTGTACAGCAGCTGTCCTACTCTTTGGCTTTTATTTTTGCCCCCGCGTGTGGTTAACTCTCTTGGCACAAAGTCTCATCTCGTGGGACTTGAAATTATCACTCTGAAAAAGTCTTGTCTCGTCCCAGGATTTTTTTTATATAATAGAGAGACTAAGAAGTATACTTGGTATCATTTTCATTGTGAAATGCATTAAAGCATTTATTAAATAATGGCGGCACAGTGGTGCAGTGGTAGCAATAAACTGGCACCCTGTCCAGGAATTGTTCCTGCCTCCCACAAGATGCTTGCTGGGATGTGTGCGACTGTTGATGAAATAATTTATTGCAGCAGTACTGTGTCTGTCAAATGTACCAACCACCAAGTCCTTTCCTTCCATTTTCTTTCTCCACATAACCAAATAATTGTAATCAATTTCAAACCAGCTGTAAGCTTAGAACATCAATTCTCCAAAACCTTTAAGGAACATTGAAAAATCTTTGTAATTCTTGTTTAATTTTTCCATCCATCTCTCCATCCACAGTTTCGCCAGTCCCAGCAAGCATACAGCACGAGGCAGGAACAATTCCTGGACAGGGTGCCAAGCTCATCGCTACCGCTACACCACTGCACCCCCACATGTTTAGTTATTAACAATATACATTACTTAAATTTCTTCAACAATTTATCTATATAATGTAATATACATAATTCAATACATTTTATCTTAAAAGTTATATGAACTATATATCCTAGTATTCTAACAGCACTGAGCTCCAAGAGGATAGCTCTTAGAAATCTAATCAACTTTGAAGCCAATCATCATCATCTGTAAATACGCACTAGTCTTCTATTGAATTGAATTGAACTCCTTTATTCTTATTGTATGGTACAATGAAATTCAATATGCAAATCCTCCATAAACTTATTTTCCTATAAAATGATAAAATAACAATAACAACAATAATAATAATATTAATACAATAAAAAATATACAGTATGAAACTCTAAGTACAATATACATGTACATATTATGCAGATAGTGCAAATGGTTCATAAAGTGGCTCAGGTTGTGCAAGTTTACAGTGAGGTAATTGTGATTATAAGGTGTAACACAAGAGGGCACTGTTGCTCCTCTAACCCAACACACAAACACTGACAACATGAGGTAAAAGCACGAAGAAGTTACTTTTAATTATTTTCTTCTTTAAATAGTGCCCTTCAAGCACCACAGCCACAAATAAACAGGCAAGTAATTTAACACAATACACAATAATCTCAAATCTCTCTCTATTTCTCCTCCACACCTCCCAGCAAGCTTTGTCCACCTCCACCCTACTCTGGCTCGCTTGCTGGGTTCACAGCAGTCCTTTATATAGTCCTTATATAGTCCTTCCATCCACATGACTTGCCAGCACTTCTGGGTCAGACAGTGAACATGAATTTTCTTCAGCCCGGAAGTATTTCAGAGCTTCCGTCCTCATGACTTGGGAGTATTTCTGGGCTATGGATGAGACATGACTCCTCCGGTCCTCTTGCAGCGTCCACTGGTAACACCCACAGTACACAGCAGGACTACGGTTTTAAACTACATGTCCCATAGGCCCCTGCAGGAATACGGGTCACTGCTGCAGTCCAGGGGAGCTCCCATCTAGCATTTTGGGGGACACAGTGTCCTTGAAAAGCTGCCTTCCCCCATGCTTCCATCCCAGGGGCATCCCAGCCGGTTGAGCTACCGGCCATCTCTTATAAAGTATAAACAGTTCTACCTTGAGTGCTCGATGGCTTGATTGAGTGTGTTTATAGCTCTTGGCATAAAGCTGCTTCCAAGTCTCGAGGTCCTCTGTGCTCTCGACACAACCAGCTGTAGACCTTTCCAATCAGCTGCTGTAGAGCTGTGATTCCATACTCAGATAGAATGAGTTAAAATACTCTGAGTGGTGCACTGAGAGTAACAACGCTAAAACAGGTGTGGTACTTGTAGTATCTGTGGTATATGTGATATCTGTTCAAAACCTTTTAATATATGGCAGGATCTAATCAATAACATTTTAAAATAATCTATATCAGGGAAAATCATTCTTTCCTTGCTGCTTCAAAGACTGGCTTTGCTGGCTGTCTCTCCTCTCTTTCTTTTGGGTAGGGGTTGAATTTTAGCTTTGTTAAGTTTGTTTTGATTGTATGGATTGTTATTTGCTTTCAATTAAAATCAATAAAACAAAGTTATGCAGCACATGCTCTTATTCAAAATTAAATTGGGAAATGAACAATACTTATCAGCTACAGATCTGAAAATCACTGAATACTAAAAATGTTTAATGGAGTGTCTTGCACATATACTATACTGTTGTGATGACCCCGTCAGCATTGTAAACACTACATGAAGTGTCTCTCAGTCTCTCTGACATAATCAACATTGCAAAATGAGCTAGATAAGCCAGATGTCCATACTAAGATGGTGCTCATCATTCAATTGAAGAGGACTTGTATTTAAATTCTGTTTGACATAAACAGCAACCCCACCTCCTTTTCTGTTCAATCTGTCCTTCCTAAAATGTGTATTCCTTTATGTTCATACTTATCTCCGTCTTATTTAGTTAGCAATAAGTGTTCTGCTATTGCTGAAATATCATAATTACACACAGCTACATACAACTCCAACTCAATTCTTTTATTTTTCACACTTGTAGCATTTAATAAAAGCTATTTAATGTATCAATCATTTTAGTTTTGCACTTAAACCTTAGGTTACAATTTAGGTTACTGTGTATTTTAATTTTTACACTATTGTTTATTCCTTCATGTACAGTTCCAAATCAGGCCTGACCTAAACTCCCTCTACCCAATTTCCTGGTTTAAACAATCCTCGACTAACTTACTCCTATGCCTCCGCAACACATTGGTACCACTCTGTTTCAGATGTAAGCCCTTGTAACGGAACATGTCCCATCTATTCGAAAAGGAGTTCCAATGACCCATAAACCTATACCTTTCACCCTACATCTACTCAGTCTTACTTGGACTGGAACATGGCACAGGCAGAATTTCAGTTTTGTTTGTCAGTTCTGCTCATCAGTCTGGCACTTAACTCTTTAAATTTGGATTGCAGAACTGACAGAATACCCTTATGTATGTCATTTGATCTAACATGGACAATGACAGCTGCATACACCCCCATTCTGGCCAAGAGCATATCAACCCTTCCAGGGAGGTCTCCCACCTGCGCACCCGGAAGGCAACACATAGCATCTTCCAGTCTAGAGCAAACCTGCTCTTCTGCCTTCTATCACTACCTTTCTCTTTCTGGGAACTGGTTGAAGGTTGAAGAGCTTTACTTTTCTGTTGTTTTGTACCTGAGTATCTGTCTTCTAGGGCGGCACGGTGGTGCAGTGGTAATAATAATAATAATAATACATTTTATTTATATAGCGCCTTTCCCATGCTCAAGGCACTTCACAGAGTTTAAGATAGAACGGCAGAGTATACAGTATATAGCATTGTACTAACCAGATAAATAAAGAAGATTAAGACAGTAAATTTAGAGAAAAAAAGCCTAACAGACAACATAATTGAAGGTCCAGCACACACACATAGGTTACATGAGCATCTTGACATAAAGGTAAACTGAGAGAAGGGTAATAAAGTCAAGCAGAGCTAAAAGCCTTCCTGAACAGATGAGTTTTGAGTTGTTTTTTAAAAGAATTCATGGAGTCAGCTGACCTGATTAATTTTGGTAGGTCATTCCAGAGTCTGGGCGCTATACAGCTGAAGGCCCTGTCACCCATGGAGTGTAGATTAGTGTGGGGCACAACAAGATTGCCAGAATCAGAGGACATTAGTGGGTGGACAGGCACATAGTGATGGAGAAGGTCACTGGTGTAGTTTGGCGCAAGGTCGTTTAAGTCTTTGTAGATTATTAGTAGGATTTTATATTCGATTCTGTAAGACACAGGGAGCCAGTGAAGGTGGAGCAGGATGGGTGTGATGTGCTAGATGCTGCTGGTTTGTGTAAGGACTCTTTTGAATAAGCTGGAGCTGTGATATAAGATTAGAAGGGGAACCTGCCAGCAGCGAGTTACAATAATCGATACGGGATGTAATAAAAACATGGACAAGTTTCTCAGTGTTAAAAGGAGATTAAGGAGCGAACACAGGATATGTTACGGAGGTGAAAGTAAGAAAGTTTCTTAATGTGGTTTATGTGGGCGGAATAAGAAAGGGAGGAATCAAAAATGACACCAAGATTCTTTGCAGTAGAGGCAGGTCTGATGAGATCACTGCCAAGATGAACTGGGAAGGAGCTCATTTTATTAAGTTGCACTTTAGTCCCAATTTGCAGGAGGTCAGTTTTGTTGCAGTTTAATTTTAAAAAGTTCTGCTCCATCTAGGTATTAATTTCACTGGAGCAGGTTGTGAGCTGAGAAAGCTCTGATGAAGTTCCATTATTAACATTGAATTAAAGTTGATAGTCATCTGCATAAAAATGATAGCCCAGTCCACAGCTATGAATAATATGGCCAAGGAGAAGCATATATATATATATATATATATATATATATATATATATATACACAGAAGAGAAGAGGGCGGAGGACAGGGCCCTAAGGAACTCCTTGTGTGACTGGCGATGAGCTGGATCTGCTATTGCCAAGACTAACAAACTCTTGCCTATCAGTCAGATAGGACTTGAACCACTGGAGGGCAGTGCCAGAGATACCCAGCATGTTCTCCATTCTGGACAGTAGAATGTCATATCTCACAGTGTCAAATGCTGCACTGAGGTCTAATAGAATTAATATGCTGGTTTGTCCAGAGTCTGCTGCCATTTTCAAATCATTGGTAATCACATGGTAGCGCTGCTGCCTCGCAGTAAGGAGACCTGGGTTAACTTCCTAGGTCCCCACGCATGGAGTTTGCATGTTCTCCCTGTGTTTGCGTGGGTTTTTTCCGGGTGCTCCGGTTCCCTCCCACAGTCCAAAGACATGTAAGTTAGGTACATTGGCGATCCTAAATTGTCACTAGTGTGTGCTTGGTTTGAGGATGTGTGTGTGCCCCGTGGTGGGCTGGTGCCCTGCCCGGGGTTTGTTCCTGCCTTGCTCCCTGTCCTGGCTGGGATTGGCTCCAGCAGACCCCCATGACCCTGTGTTAGGATATAGTGGGCTGGATAATGACTGACTGTCTTCCTTTTCAACTTAAGACGTATTTTGTTTTGGAATCATAACATTAAACGGGTCAACCTGGTTGGTTTCCCAACTTTTGACTGTTGCCCATCCTGTCATTCTTGCACCCAGCCACAATATGCCTTGACTTTTTTCCCACTAAGGAACTGCTATTACTTTTAACTATTCATCACTACAATGCCGGTTATTTACTTACAGCAGTGGTTCTCAACCTGTGGGGGTGGGGCGAGCCCCCCAGGGGGGCGCGAAGATGTGAAAAAAAGAAAACAAGAATCAAAAATATGAAAAAAACATCTGTTGAAACCAAAACAAATTAACATAAACTACATTCTGATACTAGAACAATAAATATAGAGTTAGATAAATGTTGATAAAAGTTAAGTAGGTATAATAAAATACTGTATGCATCTACATTTCAAAAAAATGTTAGGGGGGCACAATTAAAACTGATATGAAAACTTGGGTCGCAAATACTTAAAGGGTGAGAAACGCTGACTTACAGAGTTGCCTGTGTCAGCTACTGCTTATTGCTCTGCCCCATAGACGCTCATTTGAA
This sequence comes from Polypterus bichir lapradei, assembly GCA_026402145.1. Taxonomy (NCBI): domain Eukaryota; kingdom Metazoa; phylum Chordata; class Cladistia; order Polypteriformes; family Polypteridae; genus Polypterus; species Polypterus bichir. The sequence continues at coordinate 137,800,028 of JANRMT010062854.1, forward strand.
TGCAAATATCATGAATAAGTGCAAGTACAAGTAATAAGTAACTTTTCCAAACACTACCCCAAATACTGCACTGCTTTTGCTCCTGTGCGGATGAAAAAAAAAAACCAAATAACCCCTTCTAATTGGAAAAAAGCTTTAAAAATTCCCACACAGTTTTTAGTTGCAACCAAAGAAACAAAGTTTTTAGGAAACAAAATGTATCTTTTACTTAACTCTTACATCTCAAAACTCTTGGCAGTTTTTCTTCCATATGGAATAGTTTTTGGTTAGAAGACACGCAAGATTCTTCTCAAACTCTTGGTGTGTGGAATGTAGACAGTTTGTTGACATCATTTCAGTCATTCTTCAGCATTCTAAGCTATACAAGAGAGGTGACAGAATGCAGCTCAGGGAAAACTTCATCTTGGTGTGGGTGCTGTACTGTGATAGTTTCATGATGTTATTGAGTGATCTAAAAAATCCTTGCCTTGTTTGGCCTGTTTTGGACTTTGCATCAAGCTCCTCCATCCTGCTCAGTTATGCTCCCCAGATAAGTGAAGCTGTCAGTCATGAGAAGGACCTCTCCACCTAGCATGATTAGTGCTGGGTCATCCATTTTGAGGGTCACAACCTCAGTGTATTTGCTGATGGGTATGTGATAGGAAGGGCAGATCATCAGCAAAGTCCAGGTCCTCAGATGTAGAAAATAATGTCCATCTGATGCCTCTTATTGAATCCTTTGTTGTGTGTTATATTACCAAATCAGTAGCAAGGCTTAAAAGCAGAGCATACAGCTCACAACCCTGTCTAACTCCATTCGACGTATAGTTGACATAAGGGCACTTGATAAGTAAGACACTCTCCTGACGTATTCCATATACCCTTGGTGTCAAACACTTTCTGAATGTCAACAAAGTTTATATAAAGCTGCCTTTGCTACTCTGTGCACTGCTCACTGATATGATACAGTATTTGCATAATGCAAACATCTTATCCATATGTCTGAACCCAGCTTGTTCTTTCCTTATGTGTTTGTCAACTGCATCAAAAATCCACTGTACAATAAAACTTTGAAATAATCTTGCTTGGAACTGATAAAAGAATAATTCCCCTCCTATTACTGCAGTTATTTTGCGCATGTTTCTTATCTTCACAATCTTACGTGCTTACCTTTCCAGACTGCTGTGAATAATGTTTGCAGGATTTTGGACAGTTCTTAATGTAGGCTGTCTTTTCTTGGGGCTTCTTTGTTCTTTAAGGATCTGATTACTATTAAGATTACCTGCTTGTCTTGTGCGATAACTTTGACATCAGCATCTATCTTTAATTCATGTATATTTGCTTCTGCTTGCTGGTGGTGGTCTATTCCAAACTTCCCTTAAGTGCTCTGCCCACCAACTTTGCAATCTTAAAAATTGTTCCCTGTTCTCTGTGGTAGAAATGACTATTAAGCAAATACAGACAGGAGGAAGTAAATCATATACCACATTCTTTTTTATACAGCAATGTAACAAAGAGACTTCAACATGGTGCAAGCACAAGCAACTAGAAAGTGCATCAGTTTATGTTAGGCTCCTGTCAATCATGGAGAATCCACTGCATCTACTAAACCAGTGTTTCCCAAACTCGGTCCTGGGGACCCACTGTGGCTGCAGGTTTTTGTTCCAACCAGTTTCATAATTAGTGACAACACCTGATAACACTGAGCTCATTTAATTAGCTGGTATTTTTTTTCTTTTATTCGACATTCAGAAAAACACAGCAGCATAATTTGTACATTTATAAGACATTTATAAATATTTCTTCTTTTGCTCTAGATTTAAATGCTTAACTCTTTTTTGTTAATTTCATTATGCTTTGCCCTTTCTCTGTGCAGTTTTCCCCCTTCGTTGTATCTTAATAATAACAATTTAAAAACAAGCAGAGCAGACTCGCAGGCAAACAACACTGAATAATCAAAGGCTGCAACTACTTTAGCATCAGACCCACTAATTAGTAAATAATGGATTAATTAAACAATTAGAACACCTTGAAAAGTAGAATGAAAATCAAGATGAAAATACTGTTAAAAACAAAAAATAAATACATTATTCCTATATAACTGTTTGGTACATTTTAATATTTTTTTTAGCAAACTTAGTTTTCTAATTTCTATATTGTTCCCTAAACACAGAACTTGGGAAATAGCAGTTCACTTAATTAGCCCAGGAGTTCAATTAAAAACAGAAGCTGGTTGGAACAAAAACCTGCAGCCACAGGGGGTCCCCAGGACCGAGTTTGGGAAACACTGTACTAAACAGTTTCATCTCCAGACAGAGGAGCAGCTTCAGCGACAGACTGCTGTTACTGTCCTGCTCCACTGACTGAGATCGTTCCTCCCCCACACTCTGCGACTATTCAGTTCCACCCTGGGGGGGGTAAACGTCAACATTATACAAAGTTATTGTCTGTTATACCTGCATTTTTATTACTCTTTAACTTTATATTCTTTTTATCAGTATGCTGCTGCTGGAGTATATGAATTTCCCCTTTTTAATAAAGTATCTATCTATCTATCTATCTATGCGATGTCTTCTGGGTTGGAACCAGAAGTGATGTCATAGCCCCCAGGTGGAATTTCCCACATTTGGTCTGCGGGGAAAAAAGAGAACGGATCAGTGCACTCTGCCACCCCCTGGTCCGACTGGGAATTACCTTCTTTTGAGCCCTTCAGCTGCATCCCATGCACACATGTGTGGCAAAGGTTAAGTTAAGACATGATTGAAGTGTTTAAAATTATGAAGGGGTTAGTACAATGGATTGAGACTGTTATTTTAAAATTAGTTCATCAAGAACATGGAGACACAGTTGGAAACTTGTTAATAGTAAATTTCAGACAAATTTTAGAAAGTTATTCTTTACACAGAGAACCACAGACACTTTGAATAAGCTACAAAATAGTGTGGTAGACAATAGGACTTTGGGGACTTTCAAAACTAGACTTGATGTTTTTTAGAAAAATTAAGTAAATAGGACTTTATATTGTTTTAATATTTTAATGTTCAAATATTGGGGTATTTCATATTGATAGTACTTATGAGCTTGTTTGTTAACTTGTTTGAGTTTGAGCAAAGCTGTTAACACTGTGTCCCATGTTTGAGCATTAGCAATAGTTTTTGTTATGTCTTTGTTTGTCAGGTTGAAGAATGTTTATTGTTCTGGCAGGTGTACATTAAGTCTTATAATAGTGTGAGATTTATTTTTTATTTTGAAGTTCAAAAGCTTCCATGCAGCTTCAGGAGCACTTAAATACCTTGAATCTAAGTATGTTTAAATTGTATCATACTGAATGGTTTCTTGCTCCATTTTTTTTAGATTTTTACACTATTGGTGGTCTTTGTACATGTACTTGAAGAGGCATTTCACACACTAGTGGAAGCATATACCTTAACATTTATGTATATTGTGTTGTACCTGAGGCTTAAATAAGGGTTAAAGGAAAGAATCCACCTGTTGTCAACCTCTTTGGCATTGACTGTTAATATTATTCTGTTATTCCCTCTTGGATACTCGGTTGGTTTTTCTGGTTGAAAATGTTTAGGAAGATTGGTGGGACGTTTTCCATTGACCACATGTGGTATATGTAAGTTACACTCTCCGGTACATTATTAATATGTTTGGTTTCAATGACATGTAATCTTGTATGACTGTCTATGTCTTAAATTACTGCAAAAACACTTGGACAATAATAGCTCTGTTGTTTGCTTTATCTTCATTTTTTAGTATAATTAGGATACTGAATGTGCATTTTGCAGACACCTTTTTTGAAACTGAATAACATGAACTTTTGCAGTGACTACTCAAAAGATATAGTTGTTACAAATATCGTCCAGCAAGCTCTTTAGTTTTAGGTGGCATACTCTGGCCACTAAATCTGGTAGGAACTAAACTCTTCAGGGAGGTTTTTGGCTATTTTTACAAGTCATTCTTATTAATAAATCTGGGGTTCCAAATCTAATTATCACCATTGTATCTTAATGGTTCTGCAAAATATTTTTTGGATTCATTGGAATGCAGGTGGCAAAATGAGAGGCACTCCAGGCAGTTGCCCTTCATCTGCTCCTCATGCTGCCAAATGGTCCATTAAACCACAGTACCTTTCTACTCTTAAAAATGATTGATTTTTGTCTTATATTATTCAGGCAGTAGGGTTCTGCTTTGATATAGGCAACCACAGAGTTTTGCTGGGTAAGTTTAACTCCACTTAGAAATGGAATAATCTCAAGGAAAATCAATACAGTACCTGCATTTGTGTGAGCCTTGTTCTATGGTTTCGAAGTATTTGTGAAATTGATCTTAGTCAATGTTGTAGTAGGATATCAGTTCCACTCCTCTGGTCCCCTTAAGGACAGAACAGGGGATATACCATTGTCTCAAGTTTTGAATTGAGTACACTAATCCTTTATGTCCTTGTCAGATAGGGATAATTTTTGTTAGATCTGCAATGTATGAGTAAATCTTTTTCAAGTGTTGGTTCCCTGTCAGCTTTTTGAATAATTATAGCCACTTCATTTAGGAACATTATATCATCTTTGATCATTCTTTCTGTCTTGGATTATTTGGCAGTTCAGTGAAATGTTGAATAGCTTCTGTCAAACACTCCTGCCCAACTTCATGCAGCATTTTACAGGCCTCCACAACAGGGTTTGCCATCAGGAATGAACTAAGTTGTCTCATTAGGTCTTTGGCTCAAGCATTTGCATGTACTTGCAAAATAGATTCTACCAAATTCAGCATTGTACAGCTGTGCACAATGTCTTCTTTCTCCATTACATTTTTCCCAAATGTTTAAACACATTTCCAGAAACAGCAGCTCAATTTCTCAAAACTCTAAACACAAACTGAAAGGAGTTAACTACTTTGTCAAAACTCCACAAATGTCTTTAAAATGAAAAACAGCACTCAAAACCATGTCTCTCTTCTCAAAATTGATTCCTTCTACCAAAACAATACACACAGCTATTATATGTTTATGTCTTACAAAATATCAAATAAACACTGATGTGAGAGTACAAAATACTACCATCATAAGTGTTCATGTATGTTTTGGCTTCATGAGGCCATGTTACAGCCAAATGCATACAAGCGTGTAGAAATAAGTTTCCTTTTTTTCTCGTTTTGGTGAAGTGTAGGAGTTTTGGTCCCATAGCATTCACAGTACTACATGCATATGCAACACAAATGTTACCTATTTTACATAGTATGTGGCAAAGCTCAGTAATTTCACCTACGTAATGTAAGTACAATGAGAAACACTACTGTACAAAGAAAATCGGTGCAAAGATACAAAAAGTTAATAAAATCAATATTGATTTGTTACTGCAAGACAAAGTGTCCAGCTGAACTGACAAAAACATTTACAAAATGCATTGAAACAGATCACTCTGCATCCCATCTCTGATCCTGATTAGGCCAGAGGACCTCATCCACATCGGCTGTGATATCCTACCTGCCCAAGCAGTGGGGGAAAATATGCCTGGCATAGATTGTGTAGATGTCATAACATGCCTCCTCCATTGCTTGGAGTAGTGCCATATGCTCATGGGGTCAGTGTTTGTACACTTTCCATCACCATGCTGATAAGAATTTATTGGATTTAGAAATGGGGAATATAGTGGAAGGTACCTTACTATAAAACGTGGTTGGTTGGCAAACCAGTCATGGATCAGAGCGGCCTAGTAGAAACTTACTGTACATTATCCCAAACTCTGACACATGATTAAATTGTTCTTGCAATTGAGTTTTCACAGTTGCAACATGACAGACAGTTGGTAATCAGGGTGTTGCATTTTGAAGGTCAGTGTTTCTAGGTGAACAAAGTATGGCATGAACTTTGTACACTGTTTTGTGACTGTGCCCCTATCCACTAGATAGCCTAAATATTTGGCCTCGGCAAACCCAAAGAAACACTTCTTCCAGTTAATCCAAAGGCTGGCTCTGCTAATGTTTGGAGCACTACCTTGATGTGCTGTAGGTGGTCTTCCCATGTGCTGCAATAGATGACTACATCATCCAGGTAGGCAACACTATAGGCATTGTGGGGCCAGAGCATTTTGTCCACCAGACACTGGAAGGTCACTGAAAGACATGATATCGCCTGTGTCCACAAGGGGTATGAAAAGTAGCCTTTACTTTTGTGGACTCTGTTAAACAAATTTTCCAGTACCCTTTTGTCATGTAAAGCATGGTCAAAAATTGAGCCTTTCCGAGCCAAGGAGGTCATCCACTTACAGCATCAGGTAGGCATCAAATTGGCATCCATAATCAGGCCTAACTTCATAGCTGCAGTGACCATCCTTTTGCTGCCTTTCCTTTTTGACCAGTCATGGTCTAGTATCATGGGGTGCGGTGGATCAAGCATGCCAGCCATTGGGAGGCTTTGGAGGCTATTCCTGTCGCTGACCACACAGAAAGCTGCGCTGTATTTTCATGTTTCCCTGTGAATTCGGGTTATACTGGTCTTATCCTCCAGTCACTGTCGCAGCAATACGAGCCGGCAAGCAACAATGGAAATGTTACTCCTGGAATCAAACAAAGCGGAGAACTTGTGTCTATTAAATGGTCTGTTCCAACAATTTTGCTGGGACATGGTGATAGGCCCAAATGGTGTTGGCTCTCATAATGCAAATGGAGAGTGATTTGTGCAATTCTGCCAAGTAAACAATTTGGTTACTGGTGGCACGAAGTTGCCACAAGGTCACCTAGAGATCCTTAAATAGCAATTATGAAAACTAAGTGGATCACATTGCCAATGCAGGGAGATGGACACGTTGTAATGGACACTTTCATCAAAAGACATCCATATATACCATGGGACGGACTGTGGGAGTGACCATTACCTATTAGTAGCCAAACTCAAGATTTGGTTGGGGGTGAGCACCAATTCAACAACAATAACCAAATATAATGTGAAAAGGCTCAAAGACCCACATACAGAGGCAGCATTCTACATTGAGATATTTAATTGCTTTCAATAATTCATTACATTTATATAGCGCTTTTCTCAGTACTCAAAGTGCTATCCACACAGGGAGGAACCGGGAAGCGAACCCACAATCTTCTTACTGCAAAGCAGCAGCACTACCACTGCGCCACCTGTCCTCCTCAGATTTGGAAACGCAAAGGTCAGATTTTAAGAAGGTGGTACACAAACCTGTGGCAGATGTTCTTGATCCTGCCAGATGACCGAAGGAAGGATGGATTAGCCACACAACAGGGTCACTCACAGTGGAGTGGAAAAATATCCAACTGCAACTAATATCAGAATGCAAGCTCTTCTTCAGGATTATACAGACTGAGACAAGTCAAAAACAGTGCACAGGAGACCTATGTACAGTATTCCAAGTCATCTGCACATTATCTGGCGAACACAGTTAATGCAATATCCCAGTCCTTGACAAAAATGGCAAGATAGAAGGACCACTTCTGCGACATCCTAAATTAACCTAAACCAACTTCCCCCTTATAGATTCTGAGCGGAAACAGATCTTTGTCCTACAGTTGCATCCACAAACCACCTTCCATCAACTGTGATCCATTTACGCTACCTGAAATTACACAGGCTATCAGTTGCCTCAAGAATGAAAAATCTGCTGACACTAACAATATTTGCATTGAAATTTTTTAAACTAGCTTCCCTGAGATGACCGAATGGCTGCTCAATATGTTGTGAGCCATCAGGGGGCATACCACCCCCCAAACCCAGACACAGACAGACTGAGACACAAGTTCACACAGCACATGTTTTATTCAGGTAGGGAAGTGTTGTCTGTTGCTCCCCACTTCACAGCACAACACAGAAAGTACCCAACATAGTACAGTATAACATAGCCCTTCTTCCTTTTCCTTTTCTTTCTCTCTCTCTCTCTCCTTCTGTCGCCTCCACTACTCCTCATAAGCTTTCTCCTCCACCCCCCGACTCTGGCTCTCTGGCTAGTGGTGACACAGCTCCTTTTATAGGGCACCTGGAAGTGCTCCATTTGTTTCTCAACCTTCTTCCGGCTGCTGGGTGTGGTGGAAGTGGTTCCTCCAAGGACTCAGCTGAACCTGCAGCATCTGCTAGTGGCTCCAAACTACAACTCCCGATATTCCCTGTGAGAATCCGTGGAGCTGTACCAACCTAGGGTGACTGCCCTCTAGTGTTTTGGGGAAGATAATGATTCCAACATGGTCTCTCCCTCGGTCCTTCCACCCAGCCAGTGCCCTGGCCATCTGTTACAATCCAGCTTGGCACACAGGGTCAATTTCAGTGTAAGTTATATTAAATGTTTGCCTATATATTAGTGCATAGTTTATGGGAGGTTCTTATAACTCAGACATGCTCAATTTAATTGGCATTATCTATTTCTTGTCCCTCTGACCATAGGTTAGTCTGAGTTAGGCACACGATTTTAAACCGTGCCTTAACATGCTCAGTTGTATGTGCAGAGATGTACATTTAGAACCACAGTGAAATAATTCATCCTTAAATATAGAAACAAGAAGAAACATTTTTCTTTTTTTTGGCTTTTATTGTATGTGTGTAACATCTTTTCTCTATTCTTGTATGGACTGTTTGCTTGAATTTTCACAAAACCTTTTTAAAACAAACCTTTTTGGACTGATCTTTTGGCACATGTCTGACCTATGCTTGATCCTGCCTTACTCACCAGCAGCTACAACATAGTTAGGCACACGATTTTAAACCGTGCCTTAACATGCTCAGTTGTATGTGCAGAGATGTACGTTTAGAACGTACTGAATGTGAAGTAAAGCACAGTGAAATAATTCATCCTTAAATATAGAAACAAGAAGAAACATTTTTCCTTTTTTTGGCTTTTATTGTATGTGTGTAACAACTTTTCTCTATTCTTGTATGGACTGTTTGCTTGAATTTTCACAAAACCTTTTTAAAACAAACCTTTTTGGACTGATCTTTTGGCACATGTCTGACCTATGCTTGATCCTGCCTTACTCACCAGCAGCTACAACATATATATATATATATATTATATATATATATATATTGTGACGGACAGCCGGGTCCCATGCCCGGCCGGGACGCCTCTGCTGCATACGTCCCGGGGGAGCCATTATGGACATTGCAGTACCTTTTCCGGGGCGCTTGGGGGCAGTCTCCCTGGCCGTGGATCCCTCCTCAATCTCCCCCGTGTCTCCATGGGACATGGAGTCCACCACAGCAGCCCGGTTGGGAGATGGGGTGGCCGCTAGGGGGTGCTGCAGAGAACCAGCCACCACACTGGACGGTTTATCAGCCCCACCCGGAGGTGCAATTAAGACCAGCTGGTCAGGCACCTGGAACACTTCCGGGTGGGGTATAAAAGGGCCTGCATCCCAGCAATCAGGGCCAGAATCGGGAGAAAGAGGACGAGGTTGCCTGGGAGGAGTGGCGTTGCCAGGAAGCATTTGGTTTGTGTGTATTTTGTGCTTTGGACTGTGTTGGGCCTGTGGGACACGGGGAAGACGTGTGCCCGCGGCTGAAGGAAAATAAAAAAAACCCTTGAGTGTGAACACGTGCCTCTGCGTAGTCTGTGCCGGGTCGGGCGCTATATAGTGCCTTTTCACAATATATATATATATATAGTGGAAGCCAGCCCTGGACACAGACAGACAGACACCTGAACGTCTACAAAAAGCACATGTTTATTTATATAAAGTCCACACAGCACACAGGGCCCACTTCAAGGGCCCTCCAACAGTCCTTCACCGCCTCCACTCCTCTCCACCGAGCTCTGTCTTCTTCCTATCGACTGCAGCTCCTGACTGGAGGGAGGTGGCCCCTTTTATGACCACCTAGACGTGCTCCAGGTGCTCCCTGATTGACTTCCTGCAGCACTTCCTGGTGTCCTCGGTATTCCTTCCGCCAGAACCTCCAAGTGTGGTGGAAGTGCTGATGTCTGAGGCCGCACAATTGTCTGGGTGCCCCCTGGTGGTGGCCCCCATACCAAGCAGGGCAGCTGCCCTCTCATGGTCCTGGGAAGGCACAGTCCCTCTCCTGGTTTGTCCAGGCATAGCGACTGGGCATAACCCTCAGTCAACCACAATATATATAATAAATATATCTTTCTATTATAAAAAAAATCCTGGGAGAGAAAGACTAGGAAGACGAGACGTGACACGGGGACCTTAAACATGAGACTTTGTGACAAGAGATTGACCCAGGACAATCTCGCGGGGATGTAGAACATTAGATTCTTGCAAGACATGCCCTACTTACAACCAATATCAAATAAGACCAAGGGCAGCAAAACACTCACTCGTGTAAAGGCTTTGAGCACACACAGATCAAGGGTTTTCATTGCATATAAAGCGTATAAGGACAATATGTTATAGATGAAATGTCGAAAACTAAGCGAAGAAGAAAGAGCAGCGTGAAGAAAAGAGACGCAAAAGTGTTGGAGAGAAAAAAAAATGCATGTCCATTCAGGCTCAGAGTTAAAAGACAAAGAGTAAAAGACAAAGTAGAACTTCATAAAGATGTTCAAAAATGTTGGCGCTATACACATGTAGAGCAGGTTAGAGATTATGAAAGCAGTGGAATTCAAAAGGCTCAAAAAAAAATGGTGCAGTGCACATGTGGAGAAAGTTAAAGAATATGAAAGTAGGAAAATTAGAAAGTATAAAAAAAATGAAAGTAAAGATTGCAGTAGCACGAAGAAATGGAAATTATTACTCGATAAAAGGGAAAATAATCATCATGGACCAGGTGTCATTGAAAAAAAAGCAGGACAAAACAAGGTGAGAAATAAAAGACAAAGAGTAGAAAACAAAGTAAAACATCATAAAGAGGTTAAAAAACAAGGGGGCCAAACACATGCAGAGCAGATTAGAGATAATGAAAACAGTGGAATTCAAAAGACACAAAAAAACAAAGGCGTGATGCACATGCAGAGCAAGATACAGAATATGAAACGAAACTGTCAAAACAAAGAAAGTAAACATCGCATTGGCGCAAAGAGAAATTATTATTCGGAGAAATAACAAAAAGGCGAATAGAGATCGAATATATGGACAAAGGTGATATGTCAGAAGTATGTAAATATTGTAAGGTTTTGAAATCAGAGAATTTCAAAAACGGGGTTTACCTCAAATGCATTTATTGGTTACTTTGCAGAAAAAATGATTAACTGCTGATGATGTTGATTGTTTTGTCTGTTTCTGAAATTCCAAACAGAGAAACCTATCCTGAAGTATGGTACAAAGTCATTAAACACATGTCTCACGGACCTCATTTAAAAGATTCAGCATGTTGGGACTCAAAAGATTCCAAATATTGTTTTTAACGAAGTTCTGAAATAAAAGTGAAACTAACAAAATAGCAAGCAACAATTCAAAGATAAAAGAAATCTTAAAAGTGTGTATCCGGAAAACTAAACACGGGGGTTGGACAGCAAAGCGCGCAAAGAGCAAAGCCCCCTAGTGTGTGTGTGTATATATATATATATATATATATATATATATTGTGCGGTACAGCCCGGACACAGACAGGTAGACATGTTCTTTCTCCACACAAGTTTATTTACAAGTTCAAAACACAAGTAAAGTGCACTAACCCAGTGCCGCAGCACCAATCACCCCTTACAGTCCTGGCCGCACAACAATGCCTTGCTCAGTCCTTCTGACCGCCTCCACTCCTCTCCTCCGAGCTCCATCCTCTTCCACCCGACTCTTGCTCCTGACTGGAGGGAGGCGGTCGCTTTTATCCGCACCCGGATGAGCTCCAGGTGCTCCCCGGCAATCTTCCACTAACACGCCCCACTCTCCGGGTGTCCCTGCTTCTCTTCCCCCCAGCACTTCCTGGTGTGGTGGAAGTACTGGGGTCCAGGGTTCCCAAGGCATTGGGGCGCCTCCTGGCGGTAACCACGGGCCCCTACAGGGTGGGGCTTCCATGCCCTGAACCCGTGGCCCCCAAAGCAACCAGATAGGTGGCACCCACGTGATCCCAGATGGGCGCACACCCACTTCCGGTCCTCCAAGGCGTCCCGGCCGGGTCGTGGCCCCTGGCATCCTCGACACTATATATAGTGATAATCAGTTTAGTACAGATGTGGTAGGTTTTATACATGGAGAGACGTTCAAGGGCCCAGGCAGAATTTCCCACATTTGGTTTGCAGGGAAAAAAGCGAAAGGCCGAGTGCACCCTGCAAATTCTTGGTCTGTCCAGGAATTACCTTCCTTTGAGCCCTTTAGCTGCCTCCCAAGCGCATGTGTGTGACATGGCTCCCCCCTCAGCCCAGACCTCTCGGGTCGAGCATTCCTGACCAAAAGGTTGTGGGCCAGAGAAAGAGAAAGAGCATTGGTGTTGGCTTGGAGGGAGTCCCGACGATAAACGACTGAAAACGAGTATGGCTGTAGGTCTAAAAACCACCTCATGACCTGCGGGTTCGACTCCTTGTGTAGGGCCATGCACTGTAAAGGGGCATGATCCGTAACCAGGGTGAACTCGCAGCCCAAGAGGTAGTACCTCAGCTGAGTTATCACCCATTTAATCGCCAACGCCTCCCGTTCCACTGCCGTATACCTGGTTTCCCGGTCCAACAGTTTCCAGCTCAGGAACCTAACGGGGCCCTCGACACTGTCAATGCTTTGGCTTAGCACGGCACCTAGAACTAACGCCCCTACTTCCTCCAGAAAAAAAAATTCTTGTACTTTTTGGGTGCCCCCTCATATATATATATATATATTATATTATATATATATATGAGCTGGCGCCCTGCCCCGGGTTTGTTTTCTGCCTTGCGCCCTGTGTTGGCTGGGATTGACTACAGCAGACCCCCGTGACCCTGTAGTTAGGATATAGCGGGTTAGATGATGGATGGATGGATTTTATATATATATATATATATATATATATATATATATATATTGTCACGCATGTGCGACTAGGAAGCCGCGGAGAGACCTTAAAACACCTCAAAAGATGTTCACCGGCGGGGCGTGGCGGGGTACTAACCTTGTTTCTTTGTTTTCCAGAATGAAAGACGCTCCGCCATAAGGACTGACCGCAGTACGTCTACTTCCGCCCTTCCTCCGCCATCTTTCCTGACGTCAACGGTCCCATCATCCCTCACGCCTCCTTCTCAGCATTCCTTCACTTCCGACTCCTCCCTTATAAAATGGCCGCCGACGCCTAGTATGGCGTCGCGCATATGAAAGTTTAATTTCTATTTGTTGTGACCTGAACTTTTTTTGTTTACAGTGGATTGTAAACAATATAAGGGGCCGGAAAACCCCAAACCTTTTTGCTGTCTCCTTTTGACTCTTTTACAATA
>JANRMT010062854.1:137818511-137841416 GCA_026402145.1 Polypterus bichir lapradei
TATATATATATGTTTATATGTGTGTGTGTAAATATATATATATATATATATAGACAGCAACACTCATCACTCACAACAGTGACAAAACAATTACAGTGATAATCATGTTACGTTATTTTCAAAATGTTTCCTTTTCTTTTTCATTACTTCATTAACACACTACTTCTCCGCTGCGAAGCGCGGGTATTTTGCTAGTTTATATATAATGCCTGTTGCTGAGTCACGTGATATCTACATGGTGTCACCACATTATAAATATTTATATATATATATATATATATATATATATATATATATATATATTATACACACACTGTATATACACACACCATTATAATTAGCAAGGAGCCATAAATAAACCACAAACTTAGATTCCTTAAGAAAAAAAATACTTAAAATAGGTGAAATAAAATGCCCACAGGCAGTCTAAAAGTAATAAAACAGACAATTAATCATAATCATAACATAATACTCCCCCAAGGCATTAAGTTCAAGCAAAACCATCAGGCCTTGTGGGATTGAAAACAGAAAAACAATGCAGCATTAACATTGTATATGGTTAGAGAGAGAGGGCCTATTAGGAAGCACTTGGAGATTAATGAGTATGTTGGGGAGCATATATTGTAGATTACAAAAGATTTAATATGAAACTTTAATAAGATTAATTTAACCCACATAAATTAATCTTAAAGTTTAAGTGTACAACGTTTTTAGCAATACAATGGTTTTGAGAAACTCACTCCACTCTCTATATATTGAAACACCAAAACCCACATACCAACTAATAATAAACACCAATGATTAAATTAGTCAAATATTTTGTGCAGTAATTTTTTTTTAAATATCACAAACAAAGAATGTTATCAACTAACAACATAGACCATTTCTCACCTAACCAATTTATATTTAGCATAATTCTTCATATTTTAAATTGATACATTCATTTGTTTCAATATAACAAAGCATGGAAAACAATTCACAATTTAAGTATTAATTAAAAATATCACCTGAACTATTTTTCCCAAGCCATGCAGCCTTGCTTGATGCAATTTTGGAAGAAATAGGTGAAGAATGGCTCTTTCTTATGAAAATTACTGTACTACTCTATTTATTTGTTTCTTCTCAGACTATATTTTTCTACTGGTTGTAGGATTTGCTGAGAAACTCAGAAAGGTTTTCATTTAATCTTCAACCTCTTTATCTACATTTGCTCTACTACTAGTTGCATTGTAAATAAAAAAACAAAAAGTACAAAAAAGCAGATATTGATCCACATGTAAAACAGTAAAGAAAGAGGTCAGAGGGTGCACAGGGGTTGGTCACTCTTCAAGAAAACAACCATTTCATATACTAGATTATCTGATATGACTGCACAGCTGAAGCATATAAAATTAAATGGTTCCTTACACTCATCTGGATATTTGTTGTATATTTTTCTTAAAAAAAATAATACTAATTTGATCAATGAACCAAGGAAAATTGATTTTTATTTTCTAGTCAGACCTCATGACACATGTTTGAAAAGGGCTGGACGGATCATTAAGTGAATTTAAAGAAGAAACGGTTAATTTTAAGTTATACCTGCTCAGTTCCATATAATTGTGTTCTCATTATACATAAAATATGAGTAAAGGATAAATTGTGGGGAAGAGGTTTGAAGTTCACTTAATGTATGTAGGATCTTCCAACACATACTCTGTTTGAGGTACTCCACCAAATCCATGGGACATTTTGGCACCATTATGCACTGCACAAGGTTAGATATAATTACTCTTCAGACATTTTACTCATGACTGTAACTCTGGGAACGTGTTACTCTACTTTGTATGAGTAGCTCAATTTGAAAAACATTTTCCATGCTTGATGTCCTTCACAATCCCACATTTTGCTCAAAACCGTCTCGTCACTTTCTCAAGTTAAACCACCTGTAAAGTTACACATTACCATTAGCTGCAGCTCATCTTAAACACACATGTTAAGCAGTTACTAGATTCTTCAGGACTGTTTTCCCCCAAAATTTACAGCTGCTTGTCCAGTCTTGTTTCACAGTAGTAAAAAAAGCTTATCAATCACAATTAGAACTGCTAATTGTATGCTGTGTACACTTCTGAAAAAACTGAAAACAATCTCTGTTTAATTTCGAATTTCTTTATTTCTATCTGAAGCTTGTAATTCTAATATCTTCTGTGATAATAGCTATTATTATCCATTTTTTGCCTAAATTATTTTTGAACTTACATTATGAATTCTTTTTCAGTAGTACATAAATTTGAATGCATTGCTTTATCTACAGTTTAATTTGTAATGTATTTTGTCAACTGATACTTATGATTTAGAAAATCTTGATAGAATTGAATCCTTCTTCAAGCAAAAGTTTTCCTATATATTATAACCTTATCTTCCATTTTACTCAAGATAATGATTTTGTTTCACAGTTTCTTTATATTAGCCAGCACCTAACATTCAGTAGTCATTTTAACAGTACCCAAGTTGATTATAATCTTAGATGCTGAGACAGGGTGTATGGGAAACATAACGTATTGTTAGCTGAATAATATGTTGAACCAGAGGCAGTTCAAGTTCAGTGGATAATGAAAAATCCGTAAGAGCTGGTAAAAGCCAGGCAAAGGAAGTTGTTAATTAACATAAATGTTTGGATCATTGACATTGCCAGGATGAAAGGCTGGGTGTAGAGTAAAAAGGTACCTTCAGCCTCTTGGCTTAACCTGAGGCATTCACATGGCATCAAGCCCTACACTCTATTGGAATAAATTAAGTGTTGGATTAAATTATACTGCAGCACAGACAGGGAAAATATAATATGAATAAATAAAAGAAAACTGAGTGTTAAATGCAAACTGCAGTGAATGACACAGGTACTGTATGTTTTAACAATAAGTTACAGACACAATTAGTATGTTGGCAGTTTTTTTTTTCTTACACTATCTAAATTAGCTTACACAATTTCCTAATTTTATTAGCTCTAAAAGTACAGACAATACAATGAAAGAAGATTCAGTGTTGAACCCAAACCTGTCCTAGGAACTCTCCTGCTTTGTTTAGTATTAGCGTATATAATCACTATAACAGATTGACCATCAGTCTAGAAATAGTACAGATTTTGCATCAAGTTAGAAATTCAAGGGTCTTCCTTGCATTGTAATTTCAGAAAAGAGCTAGTTAAAATCAGGCTGTTGATAACATAGTTCTAGTGTTGGATTTAGTAAAGGGCAGCCAAGATTTTATCCCCAGACAAAACGCAAATGTGAACATCACAGTCGAAGGGGACAAAGTGTAAAGGAGGTCTGAAGAGTCTCTTGTGCTCTCTTTCTCTCTCTGTGCCTCTGTTTCTCTCTCTCTTACTTGTTAAGGTAGGCATCCAACCAGAGGTTACCAGATGTCTTCAATGAGCTAAAAATATATGAAAAAAACAAGTAATGAACAACTATATAATCAGCTCTCAAAACAGAAAAAACACATGAAAGGCAAACTCAAGTTGGATTAATACAATTGATTTAAAATGTCTTTGAATGTTGTCACGTCGCTCAGCATTTTCCCTACAGCTGCTAACATGTTGTACCCAAAGAGATTTTCCAGGTTTAGAATTGCTCTTCCTACTTGCCGCCACAATATATAAGTAGCTTCCGTATTGCTCAGCTACACCCCTTCAAATTAACCTAAAGTAATGTTTATTAAATGGGCCTTCCAAACCAGTTAAGTCTACCTTTAATAAGGTCAGACATCTAATAAAGTAAGTTAACATGGCATGAACTTTGAAAACTTACCTTACAATATCCTGGAAGCCTTGCCACAGTGTTTTTTCCTGATAATGAATACCATGTTTTTCACACAAAGATTTCACCAATGGGGAGGCTTTCCAATAATTATGACGTGGCATGGTGGGAAACAGGCTGACAATACACAAAAAGCATTTTCCTAAAATTAATAATGCAAATTTCTTGTACAACTGATGCTGTCTAGTTTCTAATGCAGTACACTACCCAATGACATATTTCAGTGGTCTTACTTAGTCCCACCCTCTACTAGTGCCAAGGTAAGGCAGGATTTCTTCAGGACATCTTATTACAATAACTGTCTCTTCCACTAACCAAATTGAGTTGGCTGATAGATTTTGTTATTGACCAACAATAACAAGCAAACCTGAGTTTATTATATTACCTACCCAATACAGGAAGCAGAAATTTCAAATTGTGTTACAACATTGGATCTTTGTACCCAAGATTATGACCAGGAGATTTAAAAAAAGTTACAGGTTCAGTATCCAATGGTGACTATTTAAAACTGAATTACCTGCCTATGTTTTTGTAAGGAAGTATGTATTTCTCTAAAAAGTGAACTATACATGCTTCAAATATATTAACTGTAGTTTTACATTTTGCTTTACAAAGTATATTTGATCATTATGATGCCATTCTATGACGTTAAGATTTAATCATAGATAATCATCAAATCTATGTACATTAGCCCTACACATTCCTATGCTTGTTGGTAGTATATTATTAATAGCTTAGGTTAAAGAAAAGTGCCAGAAAAGTTTCAGAGGGGGTGTTTTTGTGACTGTTTATCCACAGCATGGGGTGGCATACATTTTATAATAAAAAGAAGTGTTCACCATTAGACATGCACATTACAATTCTACAGTCCTGAGGTCTACAATATTTTAACACACTGCATTTATTATATTTCATCACACAGTACAGAAAACAACCATGCATCTGTATAATGTACAGTCTTGCAGAATCTGTAATTAACCTGATTTGCCTCTTGATGATAAACAGACATCAAAATACAAACAATACATATAAAAATAATGGATAAATATATTTTCAGACCTAATTCCATTTACAAAATTCCTTCATAAAATAAGTTAGGAAACCTTTGGTATACTCACTATGAAATAAGTTAAAAATCAGCTAATTCCGATTGTTACTTAATGAGCTGCAAGCAGATAATCAGATATGTTTTTTATGATGCAATAGTAGACACATATTCACTCACATTAAAGAGCATAGAATGAACTGTCCAGCAGTATCCATGGACAATGTATTTACTTACACCCTTGTGTGTGCATTATTATTGTAATGTAACATAACTTTCTCAAGCCTGCTTATTTCAACTGAGTGCTGTGGAAGACTTTATTAGAACAATTGATGTGTGCCTTAATCCAAAACAATTTACAACATCAGAATATAGTACAATTTTTTACATTTTGTAAATATTTTTAATAGGGTGGTACAGATGCCTTACTCAATATGGCTAAAACCTATTGTTCAGAGCTTTCATCCTGCAATGTCTTTATTGTTTTTATTTTATAGAAATTAACTCATTACCAACCTGCACTGCACTAAAATTTACTAAATTGTGTTTTGTACCTAAACTTGGGTAATCTAATGATAGAATTGCAGGAGTATAACAAAACTAGAAAACACTAACAATTGTGAACGACTTTATGGATGCTATCTTAGTTGTTTTAAATGGTCAAACTGAAAGCCTAATTTATAAATTTGATGCTTCTTGAAGTTTCTCAACACATACAACTACTTTAAGAAGTCATCGCTTTGTACAGTGGGCGACATGAACTGAGAAACAGTGCTGTGTGTTGTATGAATCTCATTTTTTTTACACCCAGACAGTTCAATTTGCAGATGTGCATATAGTCAAGTAAAACAAGACACACACTGATATGCCATTACTTACTGATGCTCAATCTGGAAGTTGAGGTGGCCACTAAACCAATCATTAAAGGCAGATTGTTCAATGTTACAGGTTGCAGACAGCTGGATAAGACAGAAAGACATAATTGTTAAAATATGCACACACATGCTCTCATTTTAGCACTGTACTGCTCATTAAATAAAAATTAAAAGAAATTCGAATCAATAATTTTACAAATTAGAGATTTTTTTAAGATGTCATTATCTTTGTGGAGACATTTTCATCCAATGTGACTATGTATTAAGTGCACATTTTGCATTTGTATGAACACAAAGTAATAGCTAGGCTTTATTGACTCAAATAATAAGACATTTCCCCATGTGAAACTGTTTTTATGATAAATATTATCTACAACCCTAGTGCACTGACCTAGAAATTTAAGTGTAACAAAGGACAGGGAGAGACTGTAGATAAAATAAAGATACATATACTCATTTTTCTAAGAAAATGATGTCATGTTTTATAATCATAAATTCATCTAAATGCCATAGCTATGCATTTAAGCAGTTATATAAACAAAGGGATAAGGCAACTATGTTCAGGACGTTCTATGTACTTTAATTTGCTGCTTGTGTAAAAAATATTCTGTAAATGATTCTCAAACATAATTTATTACATATAACATGATTTAATTATTTAATTAGAAGATGGCTATAACATAAATACTAGACTGGAACCTACCTTGGCAGCATTGAGTGAAAACAAGGAAACAGGCATACACATAGCACCAGTTCACTGTAGGATCCACTCATTCACAACTCCACATAGGGCCACCTTAAAAATGTGAGTTAACCTAATCTTTGGCTTGGGAGAAAAACCCAGGAGACTTGTTTTGTGAGGCAGCAGCACTGCACACTGAACCAGAGTGTTGGCTGTAAGCACTGAATAAATTGTATGAAAATACAGTTAGCATAATGCTCTAGCTATGTCTTTGGATTCACTAAAAAACTGCTTGGGCAGAAACAGAGCAGAACCCTTGCATGCCCGGATGAAGATATCAACCGTTACCTCAGAGACATATACAGTGATAGCAGGAGGGAGGAAGAGCTGGCCCACTGAAAAGAGCCATTCACAAAACCCGAGCCCTCTATCTAGTTTAACATCAAGGACCCACCCTGGAAGAAGTCAGAAATACAGTCAAAGCAGCAAGGACTAGTTCAGTCCCAGGGACGAGTGGAGTGCCATACAAAATGTATAAGCATTGCCCAACTCCTAGAGAGAATGTGGAGACTCATCATGGTAGTAAGGCAGATAGGGAAAGTAGCCAAGCAGTGCTGATATGTAGAGACCATCTGGATACCAAAGGAAGAGAATGCAAGTGACATCACATAGATCTGATCCATCTTTTTACTCACTGTAGAAGGCAAATCATTTTCAAGGTTCTTGCTAATAGTCTGACACTGTATCTCCTGAGGAATTCCTATATTGACACTGTAGTGCAAAATGGAGTAGTCCCAGGAATGCAGGCTGTAGTGAGCATACAGGAGTGATTACCCAGTTGATCCACAAGGCAAGGGAGAATAGCGGAGATCTGGCAGTCATTTGGCTAGACCTTGAAAAGATACCATATTCCAGAGAAGTTTAAAGACCTCATACTGGACTATTATAACAGTTTAAGCATGGGATTTACCTCTGCAACAGCAATATCTACATAGCATCATCTAGTGAAAGGCATTATCACGCACTTTATCAGCATCTTTGTTTGCCCTTCTGATGAACATGCTTGTCAAGGCAGCAGGTGGAATGTAGGGGCCCCCTGTCCAGATCTGCCATAAGTCAATCTCCGATTAGACCTTTCGTGGATGAACTGTCACAGCAACATCAGTGCCAGGGTGCTGATGACTCCTCCAAGGGCTGGAAAGGCTGATGACATGGGCAAGAATGAGTTTTAAGCCAGTGAAATACAGTTCCCTGGTCCTAAAGAAGGGCAGGGTACCAGACAAGTACCATTTTACTTTGCAAAAAGGCCAAATTCCACTGGTGACTGAGAAGCCAGTGAAGAGCCTGTGGAAAATCTATGACTGTAACCTTGAGAGATATTGCATCGGTCCAGTCAACTCGTATGGAACTGAACTATGGTTATCAGCAGTTGATGAGACAGGACTTCCAGGAAGTTCAAGGCATGAATTTATCAGCATGGAGTCCTTCCAAGACTTTTATGGCCACTGCTGTTATATGAAGTACCAATGACCATTGTAGAGTGATTTGAGTGAAGCGTCAGTCAGTTCTTTCATAGGTGGCTGGGCTGAGAAGCCTGAGCAGCACTGCCCTGCATGGTCATACCAACAATTTGCAGCTTCCTTTCACTAGCCTGACAGAGGAATTTAAGGTCACCAGAGCAAGAGAGGTGCACCTTTATAGAGACTCAACTGACACCAGAGTCTCCTCCGTAGGTGTTATAGATAAAACTGGGAGGATGTTGCAGGCAAAGAAGGCAGTTGAACAGGCAGAAGCAAAGGCTGAGATATGACATGCTGGTAGGTTTGGTGGCAGTAGGAAGAGCTGGATTAGGTATCATTGTAAGACCCCAATATGATGAAGCCTGGTGGAGAGAGATGTCAGCTGATCCAGGAAGAGATCCATGCAGAGGTGGAAGAGGAACAGCATAGCAAGACAGTGGCCACACACCAGCAGGGAGCTTGGACCAGCTGGGATCATATAACTGGTCTTAACATCTGGCCAGTCTAAGCTTGTGATCATGATGGAACTTACTATTCCTTGGGCAGACTGGACAGAGATTGCCCATGAGCACAAGAAGGTAAAATACCTCAAGCTGGTACAGGAATGTAGAAACATGTGTGGAAAGCCCGATGCAAGCCCACGAAGGTGGGCTGCAGGAGCTTTGCAGGGTGGTCTCTACATTGGTCACTCAATCTCCTTGGCATTTGAAGATTGCTGGAAAAAAGAGCCACCAAGAAGCACCACTTGGTATATGAAGAAACGTGCAGAGGATATTTTATTAGCACACATACAGTATATAAGCGGATTTCTATCTATCCTGCATTTACACTATGATAGGTCATATAGCATTAATGTTTGCAATGTGCCACCTACTGGAATGTATTTTATATTACATTTTAAAGGTAATTGCAAAGCATTTATCAATTTAATAGATGGAACATCAGAAATGTTAGCACTGCTATTGAGAATCCTATAGCAAATGTTGTATACTGTAATTGTGGCAACAGAGAAACTGACAATATCTCTCTATATAAAATCCAACGTCAGTTTGTCTGTCTGTCTGCTTTTCAAAGGAGAACTCTTTAATGGATTGAGATTTCTTTTTTTTCTATAATTAGCTTTATCAGGCATGAAATCAGGCCAGGTTGGAAACTGTTCCGTGGAAGTTGATTTCCTGGGCATGCCTGGGCAGGTCTGAACGAGCTTGACGCTGTCTCAGCATGCTATAAAGGTGGCTTTTATACACTGATCCTGCTCATTTGGTTTATATAGATAGTCAGTGTGTATGTATGGCTTATATAGATAGTCAGTGTGTATGTATAGTATCAGTATAATAAAGTATAGTATCTGTAGCAATATAATAGTAAGTAAGCTTGATGCTATAGATGTTTTGGTGTTGGGAGATATGTCTCGTCAATGTCGTAACAGTCGCGATACATTCTGCTATATCTGTGGTAAATATACACTTGCGCCTCAGAGACGTTGAATGACTGCTCTTGTGAAGGAAGCTTATCATCTGTATTTCGGTCGCAAAACTGGTGATCAAGACAAGGAATGGGTGCCTCACATTTGCTGTGTGACATGTGCTGTCAGTCTGAGAGCCTTTCTTAGAGGCATTCGAAAGAAGATGCCATTTGCTGTTCTGATGATATGGCGAAAACAGAAAGACCATTTGACGGACTGTTACTTCTGTTTGACTAATGTGTCTGGTTTCTCTGCCAAAAACAAGAAGTCAATTGAATATCCTAATCTGCCTTCAGCAATGAGACTCGTGCCACATGACGACAGTCTTCCACTTCTGAAACCACCAGAGGATTGGACCCTGACACTGACCCTGACCCGGATTTTGAACTGTGCTCATCAGGCAATCCACATCTGATAACACTGTCCAAATTGAACGATTTGGTCAGAGATTTCAGTCAGTCAAAAGCTAAGCTGTTGGGTTCGAGACTGCAGGAATGGTGTTTGCTGTCACCAGGTACGAAAATTTCTGTGTTTTGAGGCTGACATCATGATATAACCACATTTTTTGCACAAGTTGACAGTCTCTGTTTCTGTTGTGACATTGAAGGATTGTTCTCGGCCTTGGGTTGTGATCACAACCCAGAAGAGTGGCGTCTCTTCATTGATTAATCAATATTAAGCCTGAAAGCTGTTCTGCTACACAATGGCAATGTTTATCCTTCAGTAACTGTTGGCTATGCAGCACACATGAAAGAAATGTATGAGAATATGGAACTGTTGCTGAAGCACATCCAGTATAGCAGGTACAACTGGAATATATGTGGAGATCTTAAAGTCGTTGCTCTATTACTAGGACTGCAGCTCGGCTATACAAAGTACTGTTGTTTCATCTGTGAATGGGACAGCCTTGCCAAAGAGTCACACTATTCTCGACAGAACTGGCCACTCCATAAAAAGTTAGTTCCAGGACAGAAAAATGTGGCACATGAATCGCTTGTCGACCAGGCAAAGATATTTTTGCCTCCTCTTCACATAAAACTGGGACTCATGAAGAATTTCATGAAAGCACTGAACAAGGAAGGCAAAGGTTTTCATTATTTAAGACAGATGTTCCCAAGAATAACTGAAGCCAAGATCAAAGAGGACATTTTTGTTGGCCCCCAGATCAGACATGTTATGAGTGAAAAGTGGTTTTAAGATCTGTTAGTTGGTTAATTGCCTGGAAAGTCTTTAAAGACATTGTTGACAATTTTCTGGGCAATTACAGAGCCCCAAACTACATTCAGCTTGGTAGACAAACTTCTCAAAGCATACAAGACAATGAAGTGCAACATGTCACTCAAGATTCATTTCCTCCACTCACACTTGGACTTCTTCCCCGCAAATCTCAGTGCTGTCAGTGACGAACACGGTGAAAGGTTTCAACAGGACATTGCTACGATGGAGAAACGATACCAGGGCAACTTTAATCCGTCAATACTTGCTGACTACTGTTGGACACTGCAACGTGATGCACCAGACATTGAATACAAAACAAAATCAGGAGCAAAACACTTTTAATTCTGTTGATTTTAATAGCCTATGCGAAACATAAATGTGACTAAATACGTTATTGTCAGTAAACACATAAATGTCTGTGTCTCAGAGTTCCCATGTGATGCAGTAAAACCAAAACTATATTTGTGCATACCTAGAAGGTACCTGTCACAATCAGCAAAAACCTTTCAGGAAGCAAGACTTTTCAAAAAAATTGTTGTGCAGTGTAATCTGTCATGGATCAGGCCAGCTAGTTATATCTCCATTTTCAGTATCTCCTACCCCTCTTATAGTGGCAGTCTGGAAGGAATTCAGAGCCCATTACATAAGCAAAGGGCACACTGTAAGAACCTGCCCAACATTTTAAACATAATATCTTTCTGAGCACACTTAACTCCAGGCTCAAACATGCTGACAATGAGTAGTTAGAGACATCAATTGGGATGAAAATGACATAAAAATATAAGATCTACAGTACATGACCAGAATTTAGGTCTTGAACTCAATTAAAGCATTTGAACATTAGAAAAATTTACATGAGAAAAGGCCATTCAGCCCAAGAAGCTTGCCAGTCCTATCCACATACTTTTTGTAAAATAACATCAAGTCTAGTTTGGAAAGTCCCCAAAGTCCTACTGTAGTGTCTACCACACTACTCAGTAGCTTATTCCATGTGTCTATGGTTCTCTGTGTAAAAAAAAAAAAACTTCCTAATGTTTGTGCAAAATTTACCATTAACAAGTTTCCAACTGTGTCCCCGTATTTATGATGAGCCAATTTTAAAATAATAGTCTTCAATCATGTCTCCTCTTCAATCTTCTTTTGCTTAAACTGAAACAGCTTAGCTCTTTTAGTCTTTCATCATAATTCATTCTCTGTAGCCCTGGAATCAGCCCAGTCACTCTACTCTGGACCTTTTCCAGCACTTCTATATTCCTTTGTAGTCTGGAGACCAAAACCGTACACAGTATTCCAAGTGAGGCCATAGCCTGAGCATAACCTCCTTGGACTTGTACTCTACATGTGCTATATAACCTAACTTGTACTCTACATGTGGTATATAACCTAATTTGTACTCTACATGTGGTATATAACCTAACATTCTGTTTGCCTTCCTAATGAATTCTGAACAGCTTCTGGCAGTTGACAGTGTCAAGTCCACTAGGACTCCTAAATTCTTCTCATAAAGTGTACTTTCATCCATACCTAACATTTGTACTTATTATGTGTAATATTTTACATTTACTGACATTAACTTTCATCTGCCGCAAATCTACTCAAGCCTGTGTGCTGTCCAAATCACACTGTAATGATTCAACAGATTCTAGATTATCTGACAGTTCCATTAGTTTGTTATCATCTGCAAACTTAACCAGCTTGTTATTTATATTCCTATCCAAATCATTTATATACTGTATAATAAAAATAGTAGTGCCACTAGCACTGACCCCTGTGTAAACCTGGAGCCTCCAAGGCACAGAAGCTTAAATAATTATGCAAACACTAACTTGAATTTTTCTTCTTCAGTTAAATAACTACATAAAATGGTTTATTTTGACTTTGAATATGTATTATTACAGCATAAGAGTTCATATTAAAAATACTGAATGGATAAATATGTATTCAAATCTTTTGTCATGCAGAAAATTATGATGGCTTTCGGATTTGTTGTATATTTTTGCATACCACTGTATAAAGGGCATTTTTCTATGAAGGCAAATGTAAACTAAGTGGCTAAAGACCACATTCTGTCACACACTTTTTCCACCTTGTAAGTAAATAATGCCTTTTGTTAATCCTAAATGTAGACGCTATTTGGTATTTACATATCAATGGGTTTTCTAAAAAATAAATTTTGCATTGTTTAGTTACACTGTACATATTAAAATAACGCCCTCTTCTACGTGGTGGTGTGCTGGGGAGGCAGCATAAAGAGGAGGGACACCTCATGCCTGGACAAACTGGTGAGGAAGGCAGGCTCAATTGTAGGCACGGAGCTGGACAGTTTGACATCCGTGGCAGTGCGACGGGTGCTGAGCAGGCTCCTGTCAATCATGGAGAATTCACTGCATCCACTGAACAGTGTCATCTCCATACAGAGGTGCAGCTTCAGCGACAGACTGCTGTTACTGTCCTGCTCCACTGACAGACTGAGGAGATCGTTCCTCCCTCACACTATGCGACTCTTCAATTCCACCCGGGGGGGTAAACGTTAACATTATACAAAGTAATTGTCTGTTATACCTGCATTTTTATCACTCTTTAATTTAGTATTGTTTTTTATCAGTATGCTGCTGCAGAATGTGAATTTCCCCTTGGGATTAATAAAGTATCTATCTATCTATCTGAATATGTCAAATACCTAAAAACAACTTCACAAAATGTTTAATTTGACTTCATCTATGATTGCACAATATTTCAACAAAAAATTCATGTTCTAGATACTTTTTAAAATAAAAGTTGAATATACTCCATATTACTTACACACATATGTCTATAGACTAGAAATATGGCTAAAAGTATAAAATACTGTAGAATGTACAGTACACTATGAAAAGCAGCCCATGGATAAAATAACATTAGCACATTCAAAAGAGCACTGTCTATAAACAAAACACTATCAATAACTGATGAGGTGTCATTTTGAAAGTATAGCTTATAAAATATATCTGATACATGCATATAAAAACAAGAAACATAAAAGGGCAAAGAAACTAGTAAGAAATAACTGCTTAAATATATAACATCAATGAAATATTGACTAACTGCAAATAAAGATACTAGGGAAAACAGATTACACAAACTTGTAAACACAGTTAAGCATATACAAAGGGATCAACACCATACAATCAACAAACAAATCTAGGACCAAAAGCAAACAAAAACAAAAATATATATAAATATGTGAAATATTACAACAATCAAAATGCCTCTGTGAAAGAAACAGTGGTTGTAAAAAGCTAAATTAGGTACAATAATTTAATAACAGAAAAATTAGTTTATGGTTTTGTTTTCAGTTGACTATATTACTGTAATGCACTCCTTATAGGACTATCCAAGAAATACAACAATCAGTTACAGTTAGTGCAGAATGCAGCAGCAAGAATCTTAACCAAAAAAAGAAAATCTGAGCACATTTCACCAGTTTTAGCATCATTACATTGGCTTCCTGTGTCATTTAGAATTGACTTTAAAATACTACTAATTGCTTACAAAACCTTAAATAATCTCAACGTCCTATATTTTGAAACGTCTGTTCCCTTACACCCCAAATCATAACCTCAGATCTTCAAATGAAGGTCTGCTTATAATTTCAAGAGCCAACCTGAAAAAAAGTGCTAAGGCGGCCTTTTCCTATTATGCACCTAAAGTTTGAAATACTTTACCAACAGAAATTCACCAGGCTTATACTGTGGAAAAATTTAAACAACTGCTAAAAGCCCATTATTTATTTATTTTTTTCATAGCTACATTTTAGTTATATCCTTATTAGATTATATAGGCATTGAATTATCATTTTCCCTGGGTTCTGGAATTCTGTACTAATCTGTACTATTCTCTGCTGTCTTTTCCAATTCTTCTGTGCTGGTGATCTAAGCCAGAACCACCTCATCACGGTACCATGCTGCACCTTGCGTGGACTGAATGGCAAGTATCTCAGATGTCTAAATGACCACCATTATCAAATTCTTCCATGTGAAGCCTGAAAATAATGAGGACTGATTTAGAACATTTATGTTAGGTAGAATGCCCAGTAGGGACTGGGGGATCTTTTGGCCTTGCAACCCTTGCAGATTTTGTTTTAATTCTTCAACCTAACTGGAGTTTTTTTTTTGTTTTGTTTTTTCTGTCTTCCTGGTCATTTGACCTTACCTTTTTCTTTGTTACATTACTGCCTAATCTTGTATGTATTATATTAACTTCCTTTTTTATTTCATCTTGTAAAGCACTTTGAGCTATATTGTTTGTATGAAAATGTGCTATATAAATAAATGTTGTTACGTTTGTGGTTGTTGGTCAAAAACTATACAGCCTTAATTCTTTACTCTCCTGAAAAGCTGAATTTGAAGCTCATGAATAGCGCTTTTAACACTACCTGTAGCAACTGGTAGTCACACTCTTGTTTCTACATTTAGTTTTAGTCTATAAAATCGTTCCAATAAACAACTGAAGACAGCGATGAAATCTGTCACTTATCTTTCCAGATCATCTACTCTCTCAGATATACTATTTACTTTGGGTTCACTCATTCATTTTTACAATCCAACTTTCTGTTATGGCACTGGTAAGCAGGTGCAGAAAGGAGAAAAGAATGAGGAAATGCAAAGTGGTATACTTGGAAAGGGAGTACAAAGTAAACTTTAAAGAAGCTAACAAAGTTCATGGAATAATGCAACCCATGGTAAAGAAACACACAATGATCTTTAGAATTCCAACAACAAAACATGCTGGAGATTCTTTTGTTTATCCACAACGTTGGACAGCGTAACAATCATCACATAGTGTTGTGGAGATGACAACAATGATCATGACTTCTGGAACAAGGCCCCTTAGAAACTCTGGGCTGCATGTAGCAATGAATCTGCAACCTAATGCCATCCATCCAAAACACAGATGCCATCACGGTAAATTAAAATTATAATATATTAAATTTTATACCTTTAAATATAACTTCATTGGCATGAATACAGCCTGCAACTGCATTCCCAGTGCTTACCTAAAAAATCCAAAATCCTTGACAGAAAAATTTATAACTTTCAGCAAACATTAAATTACTTCTAGACTCATGATACTTTGCCCCACTATGGCGTCCCATTACAATATTAAAAGATATATTACTCTTTCTGAGTTACAATTAAACTGATGCATATGTGTTCTAATGCCAAGCGACATGCTTACTTGGTTTCCTTTTTAAGCACTACTGCAGTGAAAGCAGGGGTCATGCCCTGGACTAGTTTGTACAGGTTATGGTTGAACCCAGCAACAATAAAAAAGTTTGGAAATAATGATCTTTTAGATTCTATGTGAAAATGTTGGTATCCACTAATGTTTTGGTACAATTCACTAGATATGGTTTGCACTGGGAGAGTAGGTACAAGTGTATAAATGTGTGTATTAGGTGTTCTAGATTTATGGGTTAATAACACATCTGTGTTAATATGTTGGTCTCTTTTGAAGAAGGACACTAACCTGCATGGTCAGCCAGTCTCTGTACTTCTCGCTGTCAATATCCATAGGGATATGATTCATCTGAGTAACCCATACGAACCAGTGGCTCTCTAAAAATCTACAAACAAAAAGATAGAAGCATTTTAGTGGAGACCTGTTTGTATGTATGTGAACACTGAGGGTGTATACTCAGAGATGAAGTCTGAATATATGAAAAAAAATAGATTTTAGTTCACCTTCAATAAAATTTTGTAACAAGCAGTATTTATGTACACATAAAATATCCTTTTTAGGGAAACCAATTGTTAGTAAAAATCTCCCAGTGTCTTTGTTGCATAAGTGTGGCAGTGAGAGTGCAGATTCAGACAAGACAACAGGGGAAGCAGACAAAACTGTTTTAAATTTATGAATCCATGTGTTTCCTCTCACATAACTTATAGTAATGTTGTGAAAAATGTCAATTTTTAAATATATATATATTGATTTTGAAATTGTCTCCATAATCATTTTCTGCAGTATTGACCTAGTCCACAATAAATGTGTTTTCATATTTACCCTTTATTTTGACAGTGAGTTTACACCCTTAGGTATAATTGTTATTATATTATGCATACCACTCCCCACACAAATGTGCAGCCCCATCTCCTTTCAGTTACTTTGCTCCTGTTCAAAATTAGCTCGCTAAAGATGGCAATTGAAGTTGACTCAGAGCCTTTGCAACCAATATTGATCAATAAATGCAGAAGCAGGAGTACTGTATGGAATTACTTCAGCTTCAAGGCAAATGAACATGGCCCTATATGTAAAAGATGGTTTCTTTGCAGAAGTAACAACAAAAAGTATGCTGCTTTGTTTGCAAGTGAACCAGCCTATGTGAGCATTAGCTTCACTTCAGTTTCATCCTAAAAAGACACACACACAAGGACAAGCCTTAAATAAGCAGAATAATGAGTTAATGCAGAAATATATGCCAGTTGGAAGCATCATTTCCATCATTCTTGTTGCTCATGTGCAAAGCATAGTTGATTGTTGTTTCAAATAATTGCATTGGATGTGAGCAATCATTATTAGTATGAGTTTTTTTCTGTATTTCTGGAGATTTGGCAATTATTTGACGTTTTATGGTAACTCCTCAAAGCTAGCCAGCATAACATCTCAGGAAACAGAGTTTCAATTTACAGGCAACAAGGAAAACACTTTAGCTGGTGTTTTCCTTGTTGCCTTGTTGCCTATTGTTGGTGTTTTAGAAATAAATTACCTATGAGTGAAAGACTGATGTTCTTCACAACACACAATACATTATAAATAAACATAAGAAGGGGGTACATTTTAAATGTTCTTACTTACTAAGATTAACTCATTAGATTTCTAGAGCAGTATAAACACTTAGACAAAAACAGGCCATTCAGTCCAACAAAGCTCTCCAATCCCATCCAACTAATGCTTTCAAAATAATGCCAAGTCAAGTTTTAAATGTCCTTAGAGTCCTACTGTCTATCACACTGTTAGGTAATTTATTACATGTGTCTGTGGTTCTCTGTGTGAAGAAAAACATTCTAAAATTTGTGCAAAAGTTACCCTTAACAAGTTTCCAACTGTGCCCCTGTGTCCTTGTTGAATTCATTTTAAAGTGCCACAGAAAAGAGGTGGAGACTCAATCATCAAAACCAGACTATCACAGCCTACCCTATCTGATGAAAATCAAAAGTATAATGTAAATTAGGAAGAAACTAAGTAATTGAATAGGCCTGTAGCAGACCACTTTACTTACAGTATGCATGCATCATTTCCCCGTTTGTACTATTCCTGAGTAATAATGACCTCTTCAACAGTTAAATAATAAGTATGCCCTTCCTTCAATGAGTTATTTCATTTCAAATCCCCACCCAATACAATGAGACAAAAGAAAATCTTGTGGGGAAGCCCTACTTCTTGTACACCTCTAACCCTTGGACCGCTAACATCACATCCACACTCACTGCAGTAACCCTAAAATTTAAAACAGAATTCAGGTGTATGCAAAGCTGGTGTTTGTGTTATGTTGCACAGAATTCTGAGCTTGAGGACAGCTTGAGAGAAACTCTGGTGGAGATATTGCAGAAAACATATAAAAGTATATATTAAAAATATCTTAAGTTTAGTCCACTGGGACTCCTAAATCACTTTCATAAGGTTTACTTTCAATTTTCAGACACCTCATTGTGTATTCAATCCTAATATTTTTACTTCCTATGTGTAATACTTTACATTTACTAACACTAAATTTCATCTGTCACAAATCTGCTTGTGTTTGTATGCTATCTAAATTCAATTAGCTTGGTATCATCTGAAAATGTAACAAGCTTGTTATTTATATTCCTATTCTATATTAAATATTACTATTACCGTAGATCCCATTATATAAGCCGAGAATTTCATCCTAGATTTTTGGCTTGGAGTTTGGGGGTCGGTTTATACAACGAGTATCATTTCAGATTAAAGATTTCCAGCGCAATGCCGGTTTTGCCGATGAATACGAAAGTAAATAATGACGAAACCACAGAGCCATCTTTCAGATGAAGAAGTAACTTTGCATGCCGGTACTTTAAATTAAATAAAGAATTTATTCAAAAAAGTGTTTTAGTTGTTGATTTTATTAATAAAATTTATAATAAATTATCAGGAAGTTTAAAATAAAATTTTTTGTTTTGATTTACGACCAACATCTTGCGTTACGAAACGGATGCGGTCACGTGTATCCGCTTGCGCGATTGTAAACAAACAACCGAGAGCGTTAGTAGCGTCAGTCGGAGCCCAGATACATGTGTTTGTGGATGTAATTTCAGTCATTGCAGTGATTTACCTATATATATAATTCATTAAGACCATGCAAGCAAGACACATAATTGCTAAGGAAGGAAGAGAAGGTAAAGAAAGCGATCACAATCGAAACGAAGATGGACATTGTGTGGAAATATCTCCTCCTCCTCCCTTCCTGCAGCCCAAAGATGTCAAATTAAATGGTGAGTACAGCATGAAATTGTTTCTAGAATAGAAT
Organism: Polypterus bichir lapradei; assembly: GCA_026402145.1. Taxonomy (NCBI): domain Eukaryota; kingdom Metazoa; phylum Chordata; class Cladistia; order Polypteriformes; family Polypteridae; genus Polypterus; species Polypterus bichir. The sequence goes on from JANRMT010062854.1 coordinate 137,837,635, forward strand.
GCCTTTTATTGTCACTATACACATCTACAATGAGATTAAAAGCAGCTCCTTCAGTGCAGAAAAAAGTTCTGTATAGGGCTTGTATGGTTGTTTTTTAGCCTTAGCATAACGCCGGACCTGCGGCCCCGCTTCTGCTTTCTTTCCCTCCTCCGTTTGTGTCGTCTCCTAGACCCGACAACAATCCACGGAGAGCCCGTTGGTCTCGCTATGTTGTCTGGGATGTTGTGTGTGTGATGAAAAACACTTGAAACAGATGTTTGGCTATGGACACCGATGTGTATAAGGTTCTGACGGGTGTAGCGGATGTTTGCCGAACCGATTGTGCAGAAACAAGGACAAAAAAAAAAAAAAAAGTGCACTGAAAAGGAGAGCCCTGAGCCGCTGCGACCATGCGCGCCGCCATGCTCCTAGCTTAATCGAAGTAAGCTAGACACTTTTTATAACTTTTTGGTTAGTACATTAGAAAAACTATTGGTGTTTTGGTAAATTATGCACATTATACAACCCTTTTTTATTATGAAAAGGTTAAGTTAAGTGTTGCAGTGGGAGGTTCGGAACGCATTATGGGTTAGCTTTTGCGAACGAATTAAGTTCGTAAGGCAAGGGTCCACCGTATTGCGTATTTAAGTTAATCAAATTTATAACGAGTCTCCGGAAATCCACCCGCCGATGTACCGTATTTGCGTATATAGTTTCAACACAAAGATTTCATTTTACCAAACTTCTCCGCAATCACTTCCTGGTTTCCATCAAAAATGCCGGCAGTCTCAAATTCTCGCCGATAAACATTATAAATATACCCGAAGAGACACTTTTAAGGAAATTTAGAAAATTTTGCTTGGAGAAGGGGGTCGGCTTAAATACCGGTCATCGGCAAATACATGTAATTTAGTAGGTAGAGAAGGGGGTCGGCTAATATACCGGGTCGGCTTGTATTCCGGGATCTACGGTATATATTAAAAATAGCAGCATCTTTAGCACTGACCCCTGTGAGACACCACTCTTGACATCTCGCACTTCTGATACGGTTCCCCACACCATAACCCTCTGCTTCCTGTGTCTGAGAAAATTTTGCATCCATCTACAACACTACACACTGAACTCCCACTTTTTAGTTTGATGTCCAGCCTGCCACATGGTACCTAATCACATGCTTGCTGAAAGTCAATATAAATAATATTATATGTGGCATGTGTTAATATGTTATCATATGTCCATGTTAATGTAAGTTTTTGTGGTTGTTCAGAAGTGAAGCTTGAATTGTAATGCACAGCATCACAGGTAGTCAAGCTACCTTATCTTGGTGTGTGTTCAGACCATAGTGTGTGTGTGTCTATTCATTTATCTATTTATTTAATGAACTTCTACAAAAAGCCAGATATCCCCCTGGGGATAAATACATTTCTATCTAACAGTTTACGGCTTTTATCTGATTTAGCTATAAATTATGATCATGTAGCATTGATGGGGGATTTTAATGTACACATTTATGTGGAAACTGACACTTTTAGCAAATGCTTTACTTATTAGTTAAATTCAGTACGATTTTGTCAGGATTGTCAAAGGTTCAACTCATAACCATAACCATACTTTAGATTTAATTATAACTTACAAAGTTGAAATTCCAAATCTAAATATTACTCCATTAAATGAAGTTATTTCCAATCACTACTTAATTATGTTTGATTTGGTTCTTCCCTTACCAATGCACTCACAGATTAAAACAAAGACAGTGCGACATTTGGACTGTAATTCTGCTTCAAAATTTATAGACACTTTGAGAAAGTCAAGTGTAATTGTGGAAAACCATTTAGATCAGTTAACATCAAATGTAAACATGGAAAGCAATTTAGGTCAGCTAACATCACATTCTAATATGACCTTGACAGATGTTCTGGATGCAGTAGCTCTTCTTAAAACAAAAGTGGTTGAAGCACATAGAAACTCTTCCTTGTTTAATGAAAACACTCAAGCTCTTAGAGTGTCCAAAACTGGAGCGCAGATGGAGAACAACAAAGGCGCATGTCTTTCAAATTGCATGGACAGATAGTGTTAAAAAATATAAATAAGCTTGCTCAGATTACTATTCTAAAATAATAGATAGCAATAATAAAAATCCTTGGGTACTGTTTAGAACAGTGGCTAAATTAACAAATGGGAATTCAGATCTACAGTACAAAATACCAACAGATATTCGCAGTACTGACTTTATGAACTTCTTTAACAAGAAAATTAAAAATACAGGGATCCCAAATCTCAGCATCACAGTGCAAACCACATACTAGCTTGGCAGATCCTGTCTCACATTGCAATCAACACTTTAGAAATTTTTATCCTGTAACTGAGCAGGAAGTCTTGACTTTAATTTCTAAAGTGAAACCTACTACTTGTTCCCTGGATCCAGTGCCAACAAAACTAGTAAAAAAGTGCAACTGATGTTCTTGCAGTGCCTATTCTTAAAATTATTAATAGTTCTTTATTGCGTGGCACAGTACCTGATGGAGTAAAAATGTCAGTCATCAAACCGTTGCTTAAAAAGTCAGACTTAGACCCACATATACTTAATAATTATAGACCCATTTCAAATTTACCCTTTCTCTCTAAAATACATGAAAAAGTAGTCACCAATCAGCTTCGGTCATACCTTACGCATCACAATTTACTTGAGAAATTCCAGTCTGGTTTCTGCACTGGTCATAGTGCAGAAACGGCACTAATGCGTGCTATAAAAGACATTCTGATATTCTCTGATGAAGGAAACTCAACTATAATTATGTTGTTAGACTTAAGTGCAGCGTGCAACACCATTGACCATTCTATTTTACTGCACAGGCTGGAAAATGATGTTGGGCTTACAGGCACCATCCTTGCCTGGTTTAGGTCTAATTTATCAATCGATTCCAATACGTACAGCAATGTGCTGACAGTACTCCATCATTACACACAGAAGTGAGATATAGTGTCCCACAAGGCTCAGTACTGGGACCTTTACTGTTCTCACTTTACATGCTTCGACTGGGATCTATCAATAGAAAACATCATGTTAATTTTCACTTGTACGCAGATGACACCCAGTTATACCTTTCTTTTAGACCAAATGAAGATTCTCCAATCTTGTCTTTAATTAGTTGCTTTAGTGAATTAAAGGAGTGGATGAAAGAGAACTACTTCTCTTTAAACACTGATAAAACAGAGATGTTAATTATTGGAGGGAATGATGCTGATTGCAACATATTTTGTCATATATTTTAACTCAGTTGGAATCTATACTAATAAACGGCAAAGCCCTCACTCACTCACTCACTCACTGACTGACTGACTGACTGACTGACTGACTGACTGACTCATCACTAATTCTCCAACTTCCCGTGTAGGTAGAAGGCTGAAATTTGGCAGGCTCATTCCTTACAGCTTCCTTACAAAAGTTGGGCAGGTTTCATTTCGAAATTCTACGCGTAATGGTCATAACTGGAAGTTGTTTTTCTCCATTTACTGTAATGGAGTTGAGCTGGAGGGGCGGAGTTTCGTATGACATCATCACGCCTCTCACGTAATCACGCATTACGTAGAAAGCCAGGAAGAGCTACAAAACGCGCTTTAGAAAACATGCATTATATAATTAAGAAGGCAGCGAAACAATTAGAAGCGAGCGACTGACATATAAAACCATATTCAGCGGCTCACATGAACTGACGCAGTGTGCAGACAAAAAGTAACAGTTCCAAAGAGTGCTGAACAAAAACTGAATTACACTGCTACGCTCAAATAGATAAACCACACGC
>JANRMT010062854.1:137846416-137869804 GCA_026402145.1 Polypterus bichir lapradei
TATATATATATATATATATATGTGTGTATATATGTATATATATATATGTGTGTGTGTGTATATATATATATATATGTGTATATATGTATATATATGTGTGTGTGTGTATATATATATGTGTATATATGTATATGCCAGCAACACTCATGACAATGACAAAACAATTATATTGTCAATCATGTTACGTTATTATTAAAATGTTTCCTTTTCTTTTTAGTTCTCTGCTGCCAAACGCGGGTATTTTGCTATGTGTATATATATATATATGTATATATATATATAGAGAGAGAGAGAGAGAGAGGACAACAACACTCATATCAATGACAAAACAATTACATTAACAATCATGTTACGTTATTTTTAAAATATTTCCTTTTCTTTTTCATAACTTCTTTAACACACTACTTCTCTGCTGCGAAGCGCGGGTATTCTGCTAGTCACCATTAATTTTACTGAATCAGCCCGCAATCTTCAGATCACAATTAATTTTACTGAATCAGCCCGCAATCTAGTTATTTTTGGGTCTAGCATGTCATTTAAAGCACACATTACAAAGTTGTCTAAATCTTGTTTCTTCCATCTTAAAAATTTTGGGAAATTAATGTGTTTTCTAAATAAGCACGATTCTAAGAATTTAATGCATGCATTTATTTCCAGTAGGATTGACTACTGCAATGTGGTGTTCACTACATGTTTAAACTGTTCTTTATATAGCTTACAGTTAATCCAAAATGCTGCTGCAAGAATTATTACAAGAACAAGAAAATATAAATACATAACTCCAGTTCTTAAATCCTTACACTGGCTCCTGGTTAAGTTTAGGGCTGATTTCAAAATCCTCCTTTTAACATACTGTATAAAGTATTAAATGGCCAAGGTCCAGCTTATTTGTCTGAACTTATCATGACTTACAAACCAGAGCGCACAACAAGATCTCAAGAAGCCAGTCTGCTTATAATTCCAATAATTAATAAAATAACAGTGGGAGGTCAAGCTTTTAGTTACAAGGCCCCTAAAATGTGGAATGGTCTGCCTGCTACTATAAGAGATGCCCCTTCTGTCTCAGCTTTCAAATCCTGGCTGAAGACTCACTACTTCAGTTTAGCTGAAGTATATCCTGACTAGAGCTGCTGATGAAATGTACAGACTGTATCTCTGTTGTCAGTCATTAGCACTAAAACATAAGTAATGTGATAGTTATAATTTGTTACTAACCCTCACCTTTTCTGTTTCTCTTCTCAGTACTCAAATGTGGCACTTGGTGCCACTGCCCACCTGCCAAGTTGTTTTGCCTGCCTCAGATGAAGTCATCTCTGAAGGAGGATTGCAGGAATCATCGGGTAGAGGGGTTCTTTTCATCGGATTGGCTGGTCCAGCACTGACTCAGCTGCAGATTGGCCAATAGCGGGAGGCAGCTTGATGGCCAAGGTCTCCAGGACTCTGAACAAATCCAAATCATATTATGTGATATCAACTACTGATGAATTCTGCTCTGTATTTGTAATATTTCTATTGCAATATTATATTGTACTGAGGATTACTGGTGTTCTGTTCTGGGTATTGTATTGTATTTACCCCCTTCTTTTGACAACCACTGCACGCCCCATCTACCTGGAAAGGGGTCTCTCTTTGAACTACCTTTCCCAAGGTTTCTTCCATTTTTTTTTTTCCTCTACAAGAGTTTTTTTGTGAGTTTTTCTTGTCTTCTTAGACGATCAAGGCTGGGGGGCGTCAAAAGGCAGGGCCTGTTAAAACCCATTGCAGCACTTCTTGTGAGATATTGGGCTATACAAAAAATAAATTGTATTGTATTGTTTTGTATTATGGCTGATTGTGAATACTGTATATAGAAGTGATCAAGTCAACTCTTAACCATTTGCACATCATACAGGTGAAGTTATGATCTCTGATGGATGCAATGTTTTTGTGCTGCCTTTTCAAAGAGACTCAATTTATTTTACTGGAAAGCAGAAAAAAATTTCTGCATCTGCAGTGTCATCCTCTTCTGCCATACGCTTTAAAAGTACTCATGAACTGTTTTTATAGGCGGTCAACTAAGTACACTGTAACCTACCTTATTCATTTGTAAATCACATCATAGTTATTGTATTTTAATAAGCTCAAAAATCCATGTTTTCCCATTTCCAAAACTCTTCTCATAAAAAACAGTGTGGAAAGAAGGGAATGGTATGAAGTACTTTCACACAACACTAGATACAATCTCCTTTGGAATACAAGTATGACTTGTATTCCTCTTTATAAAATTCTCATTGGATTACCCTAAAGAGGAGTGCATCAGTTTATATTTTTGTTATTAATAAAAAAAACAGAAGGAATCCAGAAGGAAACTTGTTTGACCTAACCACCAAGGGTTACTATAGACTTACAGAGTTGCAAGTCCGTAGTATATTTAAACTCTGACTTTTTAAATACTGTACCAATAACAAGGGGGTGGCACGGTGGTGCAGTGGTAGTGCTGCTGCCTCGCAGTAAGGAGACCTGGGTTCGCTTCCCGGGTCCTCCCTGCGTGGAGTTTGTATGTTCTCCCTGTGTCTGTGTGGGTTTCCTCCGGGTACTCCAGTTTCCTCCCACAGTTCAATGATATGCAGGTTTGGTGCATTGGCGATTCTAAATTGTCCTTGATGTGTGGGTCTGTGTGTGCCCTGCTGTGGGATGGCGCCCTGCCTAGGGATTTGATCCTGCCTTCCACCCAGACCATTGTTGCGCCCCAGAGCAAGAGGAGGACCTAGAAAAAGAAGACTGGGACTCTTAACAGTGTGTAGCGTGAGCCTGCCTGTTCACTGCGAAGGGGCGGAGATACCAGCAGACCTCAGCTGGGAAGACTTCGGGGCAGGACTTTCCATCCTGCTTCCGGTTCCGCAGGGCATGAACTGGAGGGGAGCAGCTGGAGGTGTTGTCCGTGGAGGACGTCAGGAGTACATAGATGTCAGGGCAACACCTCCTGATTTGTTGATTGTCTCTTTGCAGGACAGAGCGGTAGTCCTGATGGAGAGAACCAGCCCTAGCAGGACGAGCCGCTATGCCCCATGAGGCTCAGCTGAGGGAGGGGCAGTGTCACAGACGGTCGGGGTCCTTGTCCGGCTGGGACACCTCTTCACTGTATAGACCGGGGGAGCAAACCTGGCCAGGACAGTACCTCCCCTGGAATGCTAGATGGCAGGCCCCCTGGGTTGCAGCTGTGCCTAGGACTTCCGCAGGTCTTCATGGGAGTTAGAGTTTGGTGCAGCCCTGTTGGGATCTGTGGGCACTGCCAAGGGGTGCTGTAGCTTCTGCCGAGCCCTACAGAGCAGCTCTTCTGCCACACCCGTTTAAGTACTGCCAGATTTAGGTCTTCAAGCACCTGAAGCACTTCCGGGTGCATTATAAAAGGCGCCAGCAGCCACCACTCCGGGAGCCAAAGTCGGGAGGAGGGAGACGAAAACAAAAATCGCTTATGTGCTTTGAACCAGTGTCCTACATCTGTCTGTGTCAGGGCTGGCCTTTACAGCATGTTAGATGTGCTTTAAAAAGTTTAGGCATGTGTGCATTTCTCTTCACTTTACCATATTTGTATTATAATTAGTAATTTAAAGTTTGACATAAATTTAATTTGTTTCCAGTTCCCCTTGAAAAAGATGGAAGTCAGGGAAAGCAACCTTTTTTTTTCATTATACTCCCATGCTCTGATAAAAAGAAATCCACAGTTTGGCCACAATTGTGCCCCTTTTTATTTTTTTTTTGTAACTTTTTTCCATTTTGTCATGGTACGTTAAACATGAGACAACACAGATGAGCTTCTCTTCTGTTTGAAAAGTCTGAAACCCCTGTGTTTCTTATTCTTCATTGCTCTATAATATGCATTGTACTTTCATTTGAGCATTCATTGGCTTACACCTCTTATGCATATAGAACCTGCCCCTATGACTAAAGACAAAATCAAACCTGTTTGATTTTATCAGTGCAAGTCACAAAGTAGTTGGAATGAGTCACTGGGTATGTCACATTAGTTGAATGACTTTAAAGGAATGTGCCGCTGACTGCCTCCGGCTGACTAACATTACACAAATGATGGTATGACTGAAAGCTGCTGGAAAAGTTGCCTAATGTGACAGAAGTGGTGATTGGTAATTTCTCTGACAAAACGGAAAAAAAACACTGTTTCAATTACAGTTACTTTCTTGAGCTAGAAAGCAAAACTAACATTATAGTTTTGATGAAAGTTAGATCTTAACAATTTTATTTTCCACATGTGATGTTTCTACCAGCATACTAGCAGGAAGTTCTGGAAATGCAGTACCAAACACTGAATTTTCTTTACAGCAGATAAAACAAAAATATTGCTGATTCCGACCAAACGTTCAGGAGATAATAGTAAAGAAACAATTTAATCAAGGACTTATGGTGTTGATTTGCATTATTTCAACAATGAACAATCTCTGTCCCATCAGAGGTACCATCTGGCCATAATGAGCTCCTGATATTGGCTCCTGAGGCAAGCAGGCTTTACTACTAGATTTAAAAGTCAACCACTAGATCAAACAAACGCTGACATCCAATCAGTTCAAAGATACTTCATGAATAATCATTAAGACACTAACTTTAAAGGCTTTTCTTCAGTCATTATGTATAATGTCAGAGTATGTTCATTTTCTCCTTCATTTTGTGTAGCTTCACCTCTGTAATCATTGCTTACTAGGAATGGCTAAAGTGCACATAAAACGATGGGTCAGATGATGAAATCCAAGCCTCATGGTAATATAACTGCTTACAAGAGGACGGACACAAGAGTTCCCCGTACAAGGAATCTTAGCTTGAACTGTTCTGCAGTGAATAGTGAGATAAAATGGAAAGGATCAAGTATTCAAAGTTTTTAGAAACCTATCCAAACAAATTTACATCTGTAATTAAAACAAAAGGTCCTTTCACATAATCTTAGTTTACCAACATACACACTTATGCAACCAAGGCATTGACAGTTTTTCAATTTATAAATAAACTAATAATAATAACTAAGTAAACTGATAATAAAAGTATTGGAGTTTGGCAACTACGATTTTCACTACATATTGTACTGTGTATATAATTGAATGTGGCAAATAAAAGTGGATTTGATTTGATATATATTAATGGCAGATAAAGAGCCTTTACATCAATAAAAGCAGAAATTGAAATTAAATAGACTTTTGATGTCAACTGCAAATTCAGTATTAAACAACTGCACCTTGAGGTTTACAGAAAGGCTTAATAACTAAATTCTTTATTTTTATATTAGATTAATCACATTAGCAAAGGCCATTACATGAAGGAACCAGCCTAGACAGGATGGCCAATACAGTGAACATACAAAGCCAGCTCGTAACATACACCAGGTCAATAATAAGGCACTAGTTGAACACGTTTGCATTCTGAATGAAATGGTGGTGCCCCGAAATCCTCTTGAATATAGAAACAAAGTTGTAATCTCACATCTACATACTATGAGATAAATAAGTAAGTGACATATAAACCTTTTGTTTACTTAGTGATTTTTTTTTATTTCTGAAAGTCATAATGCCCACGTCAAGGTTATGCTGCTCGGCTGCCACAACCTTTGCCCATGGGTTATCTGTACACTGTAATACAGTGTCTATAGTTTACACCTACTTAGGCATCCTACCTGATAGAAAGATGTCTGGCCACCTGATTACATTAATGCACTCTTTGGAATGGAAAATTCACCTGACAAAGCTGATGAATGCAATAGATCCCAGGACTCCATAGAATGGGGCATACATTGAGAAGTAACGTATGTAGTATGTCATGGACCAAACTAAATCCTGTGAAAACAAAAACTGTTAGTTTTATATGCACTCACCAACCATTACTGTAAATCAGAGTTAGGAAAGTCACTGTGAAAATCTTTAGAAAGAGTGTCCCATTCAAGTACTGCATGTAACCAGACGACCTGTATTAAAGCAATGCCTACTGATAGTTACTTTCTATAATTTAAGCTCAATATATATAACAAAAATTAGTATAGTATTATTGTTTTTGCAATATAAAACATATTATCATGCTAATAAAACATTTTAAAATTGAATTTACAAATTTAAAACCTTTTAATTCACAAAATGCAACAATACTAACAGCTTGGAGGAAGCTCTGTGAAACTAAGATTAGTAGATGGTGCTGTGTCATGCATGTGAATCAAGCAACAGAGAATGAGAGAGCTATTAAGAGCAGGAATAGAGTAGCAACGTGTGCGGTTTTGTGCAAATGAATGCAAGCCTCTTTCAGCCAAGTTCTCTAGATAAACCTACTTGCAGTATCATCCTGAAGTCCTAAGACTTGAGTAAATAGCAGTAGTGTTACGTGTTTATGCCAGAAATCTAAACTTTAAACTATAGCTCTCCCCTTCACTCCAACAATCCTATTGCCTTAGAATCCTGTAATCAGGAGTAATAGCTATAAGAACGCCTCAGCACTACATACATTCACAAACAAATGCAAGTCTCCTATGTATCATGCTTTTGAAAAGCCACTCCACATGTACTATGAAAAATCAAGCGTTAGTCAAACTTTCATTACTGCCACTTGGGGTATCTGTACAAGAAATTTTAACATATAGTTGATGGGAAGGGTATAAAAAATAAATAAACCAAAAGCTGGACTGATTCAGTTTGCCTACATTATTTTACAATTAAAATTGCCTTAAAAATAAACAAACTGCCATTGTTTTGTTGGTATATTTAAGGCTATGTTAGTTATTTCAATTTACATGCCAATATTTGCTATTTTGGAGAAATCAGTTCACAAAAAAAGGCATAAATTATTTTTTCAGAAGAGCTTCAGGTTACTAAGTACAGCTGGCTCTCATTAATTTTTCACCATAGGTCTCAGTCCATTGGCATAACTGAATGCAAAGAATGAACTTAAAAAAGTGTACCCAGAATTACACTGCAAGAATAAGCTGGTCGCTTCTGAGCATGCAAACGTTATCAGCTTGTGTTCTTTCTTTGCCTTCATAGTATCAATCATCATTATTTAATTGGAATAAGCCCCTGGCATTAAATAGGGGTGAGGGATTTTATATTGCAAAGTGCCAAATTCCCCCCTGGGGACAATTAAAGATCTATCTATCTATCTATCTAAGAAGAGAGCCTCTGGTGGTACTTCTTTAGATACAAAGTATGAAAATCTGAATTGATTTTGTCTGGATTTTTACCTTTTTAAGATCATTGATGACTCAAATACAGCAACCGAAGAGCCCTGAGGGTTGAAACGACTTTGAGTTCAAGAAACGAGTGTGGTTAAGACAGGGAAAAATATCGCAAAGCACTGTCAAGTACTATGGTGGATGGTTTCAGCACATCATAGCAGTTAAAACAACATTTCTCTTTCTTGTGTGTTTGTGACCCAGCAATGGCCACGCCACGTAAGCAATGTCCTTAATATGTGTGAAAGTTGTCTGCATTCTACAGCTCTATGAGGTCATGGTGGTCTCACAAAGCTTCAAGTCTATAAAAAAAATTCACTAGGAAAATATTCAGAGAACAAGGTCTCTGGTGAACGCAGCATATTCGCTGTGAAAAATGCATTGGCAAATTTCACAGATCAACACTAATAACCACTAGTAGGTTCATTCATTAGATTCTTATATAATATTACCATAGTAAAGAATGCATGCTTGTGTCATGTTTGCCAAAATAAAGAATAACAAACTAGAATTAATGGAAGTAACCTGAAGGAGAAACGTCAGAACAGAAAAACAAAGAATCTCTTTATCTTTTATCTAAACCAAATTGTTAAACCAAAAAACAAAGTCAAAGCCAAAAAAAAAAAGGCCTGTACCACTACAGAATACTAACAACCATTGGCAGATATTTCTTTGGACTCAGATGACCAGCAAGTGCACAGTACCAACTTTTAATCCCACTGCAGTGATAACATCCACACAATGCACCTCTGAAAGTCATTGCATAGCAATGCAATAACAATGCATACCTAATGACCTTAAGGGTTGATCATTCATTCTTTCTCCAAAAGCACTTACTGCAGTCCAGGTTTGCAAGAGACCAGATCATATTCTAGGAACATCAAACACAAGGCAGGGAACTAGAACTTATATGTGAGGGTTTGTGTATTGATGCCATGAATCAGAATAGGTACTGAACTGGCACAAGATAGAAAAAAACTGTAAAAGGGTCCTCACCCAAAAAAATAAACAATGATGAACAGTGAACCTCTTTAAATGTCCATGTGGGCAGACAGAGTCCACCCAGCGGTATTATGCCTTGTAAATATAAAGGCTCACTTGAAGGAAATTTTATTGTAGCACCATGGAGAGGAAGAGAACAGGAGGAGAACCAGTTAAGTTCCATCCACCTAGCAAAAAACAATTCCCACTTACAAAAAGTGTGATTCTTGTGCCTACTATAGAACGTAGATAACCCAAAAGCACTTGGGTAAACATATATTTTTATATACTAAAGAGAGGGCTCAGAGTAGATGCTGTAAGGGCCACTAGACAGCTAGTAAGGTAAACTGGTCATGTCAAATGCAACTCTCCACCATAGCCAAGGTGAGTTAAATGTTGGGATGTGAGCTATGACATAAGGCTTACCTGCCTCAAAGACAAAGATGGCGTGAGTTTGTAGAAGAAAAACACTAGAAAATTGTGAATGATCTCTAAGCTGGGCATGAAAGTTAGATACATTGAGAAGAATAGTTTTGCTTCAATTTATTTGTTATTTTAACTACTCCCTGCGATTTTTTAAATTTATTGTCTATTACACTAATTTTGATAACTCCAAAATTTTGCCCTTGATAAACTAAGTCCAGAGTTAAGATATGAGAATGAAACATAAGGTAGTGAATTTACATTGCCCACAACTAAGAATACTGACTGCACTGGACTATAGGAACATAAAGTGTATTTTTTGATCTTTCAAACAGCATGTTAAAGTGCATTTAGTGACCAATCTGTGATAGACAACCTATGAATGCATGTTTATAATATTTGCAGTGTGTAATCAGAATGTGAAGATTTGCAAGGTTCTCTAACACCATTCACAGAGAAATTAACTATATATTGTGAGAGGTGGCTGGGGTGGCGATCCGGCCGGGACGCCCAGGAGGACCGGAGGAGGGCTTGCGCCTTCTCCAGACCATCTGGGGGCGACAGCCCTGGTTCCTTTGGGGGCCACGGGCACAGAGCTGTGAAGCTCCACCCTGTATGGGCCTGTGTGCCTGTATGCACCCCCATGCCTTTGGAGCTCTGGACTTCAGCACTTCCGCCACACCAGGAAGTTCCTGGGAGGAAGAGGAGCAGGGACACCCGGAGTGTTTCCGGGGATACAGCCGGGACTTCCGCCACACGGGGGTGTGTCGGTGGGAGATTGCCGGGAAGCACCTGGAGCACATCCGGGTGTGGATAAAAGGGGCTGCCTCCCTTCAGTCAAGGCTGGAGTCGGGTGAGGAGTGGACAAAGCAGGTGAAAGGAGAGTGGAGGCGGCGTGAAGAAGAGGCAAAGCATGTGCAAGGCCTGGACTTGGGGACTTGTGGGGTTTGTGTGGCCCTTATGGACTGTGTAAATAGTGTAAATAAACGTGTGGTGGGGTTTTGCAACATGTCTGCCTGTCTGTGTCCGGGGCTTAGTCCACACTGGCGTAGTCAGCAGGATGCTCCGCCTGTTCCAAGGCGGGGACCTGGAAACAAACATATCGTTGTGGACGGCCCGGCACAGCAGGGGAACCCACCCACGTGCTGCAGGAGGGGCGTGCACACAACCTCACAGAAGAAAGGTACCCCACGGAATGCCACGGGTCCGCAGGAGAGCCGTTTTCCCCTGTTGCGGGTTGATGATGTACGTAGCAGGAGTGCAGTGGGCTCCTACAGGCGTGCCGTTGCTGGGGACGCTCGAGACTGCATTACATCTAGGGAGGCCACGCTGAGGACGCCTCCTCGGTTAGGCGGGACCCGGGAGGTGAGTTCCCTGCCTATCAGCAGCTGGCCCTGGGGGGGCCGGACATGTTTTCTATTTTTCAGGCAGGTGCTGCCCGGATCTGCGTCAGTGGCGGACGCATGCTGGTCTGTGGGGCTTTGACAGCGCGGTGGCAGCTGCGGGAGCTGCAGAGAAGGAGCCGCTGCAGCTTGAGAGGCACTGGCAGCAGCGAGTCTGCCAGCATACACGTCGCTGCAGCAGGAGGGGAGCCAAAATGGCCGCGGACCAGAAGTCCCTCCCCGTGACAGGCACGCGATTGGATGGTGTGTCTTGCGTACCCGCCGATGACTGGAGAGAGGCGGGACGAAGGAATGTCCATCATGTGCCGGGGACAGACCCAATTGGGCCGGAGGAAGAGGCCCACAGGAAGTCGCCGGCGTGTGTGGCTGACGGACAGGTGAGCTCACTGTCGGCTAACTTCCTGTCCTTGTTGGCTGCTCTGTCAGAGCTGGAGGCCTGCCTTCAGCCCGCGGAGCAGCAGTTGTTACAGGTACTGCGTGCCCTCCAGGCGCAGTTGCTGGTACTGAAGAGGAAGGTGGTCGCGTCAATTGAAGTGCTGCAAATGGCAACAAGATGGTGCGACGCTGGATTCTTCAGCCGGAGAGGGATGCCGGGGACGGTGAGTACAACCGACCCTGTAAAGCATAAAGGAGAACCTGCTGAAATTGGCCGTGATATGAATGACCAGCGTTGAGTAGGCAGTTCTCCGACAGTGGACGCGGCAGTGAGTGCCGTGCGCGAAGTGAGGGGAGAGAGATCGCAGGGGCTGGCAGGACAAGGGCTGATGAGTATCCTGGGTCCTAGCGCCCTACGCTACGAGCCCGCGGCAGTCTCCTGTTGCTCTGCATGGTTGCAGACGGGACTGGATCTGAGTGTTTGCCATGCGCAGACCCAGACCATCACGGCATCCAAGAGGAAAAGGAGGAACCGAGGGAAGAATGTTGGTCTCTCCGATAAGGGTGGACGTGAGGCAGGCTGCTCACGTCCGGTGGTTGATCGCCCTCTGTGGAGACAGAGGGGTGCCCCAGAGTCGGCTGAGGCTACGGGGGTGCGAGCGGCCCCAACAAGAGGGGCACGGAGGGGGGAGTGCTGCCTGTGTGTGGCATGGGAGGACGCCCGGTGGTGGTGTCCAGGCAGCGGCTCTGCCCCCGTTTTTCTGTATGTTGCAGGAACACGCAGTAGCACCCACTTCGTTGGGGACCTGTACTCGCGGGACGTGCCGCTCCTCCAGAGTGGTCTTCGCTGGCGATGGGGCACTGTCAGAGGTGACTGGGTTTGCGACCCGGCCAGGATACCCAGGAGGACTGGAGGAGGGCTTGCGCCTTCCCCAGATCATCTGAGGGCGACTGCCCTTGTTCCTTTGGGGGCCACAGGTACAGAGCTGTGAAGCTCCACCCTGTAGGGGCCTGTGGTCACCGCCAGGGGGCGCCCCTATGCCTTTGGAGACCTGGACCTCAGGACTTCCTCAACACCAGGAAGTGCTAGGGGAAAGAGGAGCAGGGACACCTGGAGTGCTTCCGGGGATACAGCCAGGACTTCCGCCACACGGGGGCGTGTCGGTGGAAGATTGCTGGGAAGCACCTGGAGCACATCTGGCTCTAGATAAAAGTGGCCGCCTCCCTTTATTTAAGGCTGGAGTCGGGTGAGAAGTGGACAAAGCAGGTGAAAGGAGAGTGGAGGCGGCGTGAAGAAGAGGCAAAGTGTGCGTGAGGCCTGGACTTGGGGACTTGTGGGGTTTGTGTGGCACTTATGGACCGTGTAAATAGTGTAAATAAACGTGTGGTGGTGTTTTGCAACATGTCTGCCTGTCTGTGTTCGGGGCTTAGTCCACAATATAAATAAATCAAATTTAAATTGCAGAAGAAGAAAAGTTTCTCCTTAAACGCATATAGCATAGAGGTCAAATACTTACAACCCAATCACGTCTGGAAATCATAGTATGCATTATTTGGATGTGGAAGTAAACTGGAATTAATAAAGGTGGGCCAACTGTTAAAAAAAACAGAATAACAGATTATTTAATCACAGCAGAAAAGACAGACTTGTTAGTATTTTAAACGTTACATTTTACTTTCAAATAAAAATATATGCCCTGGAAAAAAATACAAAACAAAAATGCATTTATTAAAGTCTATTAACAGTTTGAGAGATCTCTGTATATGCCATCCTTTTACAAACCTCTTAACTTTTCAGACTTGTTCTATAATGGGAATTGGATAAGAAACAATAATAAATTTGTTACAAGAGTCTAAGATGAATGTGTAAATGACCTACCATTGGGGTACTGACAGAACAAAAGGAGTTAAGTCTATTAATCAAACAGGGTCTCAAGAGAATCTGAAGGACTTGAAACCAAAGCAAATGAAGACCAACAAAAAGAGTTGATTCCAAGCTGAGAGTGAACAATTGGTACATTAACATAAGCAAACTTTACTAAGCATAAAGTACTTACTAAAGAAGAAATACTCATGCTGGTGGTTGTAAGGAAGATATTTCAGTTTCTTCTTACCATACTGAAAAAGAACATAGGGATTTGCAGTCAGGAACCTTTAGTTGTAATGGCAGATTTACTATAACTGAAAATAACACACTGTGCAGTACTTTTCAAGGTCCCTATGCTCCCCTACGTGAGCTTTGTTGACTTTATTCTTGTAGTTGGTCATTAAAGTAGAACATCGTAAACTAAACTTCATCTTAAAATGAATATTTAATTTACTAGATTTTCTTAAACTCCATCATAAATTATGTAGCGCATGAAATGCTTTGTGTTAAGTGTTCCCCGACCCATGTTAATCGCTACGTGCTTCTTAAACTGACTTTCTCTTGCACTAAGAGGAGGTGCAGGAAGCGATCACCACACAGAATACATTAATTTCATGATATTCCTGCTCCCTGGACATTTACAATGCTAAGATCAATACTTGATATCATTTTCATGATGAAATGCATTAAAGCATGTACTAATCATGTGGAGGCACAGTGGCATGGAGGTTGCAGTGCTGTCTGGCAGCAAGGGGGTTCCGGGTGTTCCTAGTCTTATATGTTTTTCTGGTGGGTTTACTTGACATGCTTCGGTTTCCTTTGAAATTCATGTAGGATGTGGGGTTTTGTGATGCTAAATTGTCCCTGCTAGTGTGCATGTGAGTTGCTTGTATTCACCCTGTGATGAGCTGGCACCCCTTGCAGGATTTGTTCCTGCCTCGCACACAATGCTTGCTGGGATGGGCGCAACCCTGAATGGATGACATAATTAAAATTGTATAACAAAGACTTATTAAAGTTCTGAACAATCCATGGTCTACTGTAAGTTTATAACTAGTTTTAATTTTACAAAGACGTTTATCGTGTGGTGATTGATTATGTCGAGAAAGAAAAAGGAAGGATAGGAACTGGGGATTTGGTACGTCGGACAGAGACAGCACGCATGCAGTAAAGAAAGCCTGCTCAGAAGAACATCCATTGAATTCCGTGCTCGTGTATCTGGCCACCAGATCACAAACCCAACATTTACACAATATTTAAGTTAAACCTGTGCGATACCCATTCATACATCCAGTTTTTTGAAGCCTTGTCACACCTGCCATAAAGTTCTCTACACTGAACGTAGACCTGGGGACCTCTTTCTGCGAGGGAGCAGCACTAACGCCACACTACCGTGCATGTTTAATACACATATTAATGCATTTCATTATAAAAATGATATCAAGCATTTATCTTAGCATTCTAAATGTTCTGAGAGCAGCAATATCATGAAGTGACTGTATTCTGTGCGGCAATCGCTGTCTGCGCCTCCTCAGTGCAAGAGGAAGCCAGTTTAAGAAGCATGTAGTGATTAACAACTCGGTCGGGGAACACTTAACACAAAGCATTTAATGTACTACATTAACTTATGACGGGGTTTGAAAAAATCTAGTAAACATTGATTTTAAGATGAAGTTTAGTTTACGACATTCTACTTTAATGACAACATAAACTATGACAATAAAGTGGAAATGTCGACTTTAATCTCAACATAAATGTCAAGAATAAAGTGGAAATGTTGAGAATAAAGTGAACATGTCGACTTTAATCTCGACATAAATGGCGAGAATAAAGTGGAAATGTCGAGAATAAAGTCAACATGTCGACTTTATTCTCGACATATAGCTTTTTTTTCTTCACTGTGTCCGTATTTTTTTTCTGAGTTAAAGTATATAAAATATTTTTTTCTGCATATTATGTAAATATTTGATGGAACCTAGGCACAGGGGATGCACAAACCAGTGTGTTTGTTCGTGCCGGTCCCAAGCCTGGATAAATGGGGAGGGTTGCGTCAGGAAGGGCATCTGGTGTAAAATTTTGCCAAATCAATATGTGGACAACAATGCAAATTTCCATACCAGATCGGTCGAGCCCCGGGTTAACAACGACCACCACCAGTACTGTTAGCCAACAGGGTGCTGGCAGAAATTCGGCTACTGTTGGTCGAAGGAGAAGAAGAGGGGGGAGATGTATCTGGATGCAGGAAGAGAGGAGGAAAGTAAAGAGAGTGGAACTGAGGGTAGGAACTTTGAATGTTGGCAGTATGATTAGTAAGGGGAGAGAGTTAGCAGATATGATTGGGAGAAGGAAGGTTGATACATTGTGTGTGCAAGAGACTAAATGGAAGAGGAGTGAGGCCAGGTGGATTGGAGGTGGATTCAAATTGTTCTATCATGGTGCGGATGGGAGGAGAAATGGGGTAGGAGTTATTCTGAAGGAACAGTATGTCAAGAGTGTGTTGGAGGTGAAAAGAGTGTCAGGCAGAGTAATGATTATGAAGCTGGAAATTGGAGGTGTAATGATGAATGTTGTTAGTGCATATGCACCGCAAGTTGGGTGTGCAAAGGGTGAGAAAGAAAATTTTTGGAGTGAGTTGGATGAAGTGATGAACAGTGTACCCAAAGGACAGAAAGTGGTGATTGGAGCGGATTTCAATGGGCATGTTGGTGAAGGGAACAGTGGAGACGAGGAGGTGATGGGTAGGTATGGTGTCAAGGAGAGGAATGAAGACGGTCAGAGGATAGTGGATTTTGCCAAAAGGATGGACATGGCTGTGGTGAATATGTATTTTAAGAAGAGGGAGGAACATAGGGTTACATATAAGAGTGGAGGAAGATGCACACAGGTAGATTGCATCCTAATGAGAAGAGTTGATCTGAGGGAGATTGAAGACTGCAAAGTGGTGGCAGGGGAAAGTGTAGTTAAGCAGCATAAGATGGTGGTCTGTTGGATGACGCTGGAGATCAAGAAGAGGAAGAGAGTGAGGGCAGAGCCAAGGATCAAATGGTGGAAGTTGAAAAGGGAAGACTGCAAGGTTGAGTTTAAAGAGGAGGTGAGAAAGGCACTGGGTGGCAGTGAAGAGTTATCAGACAGCTGGGAAACTACAGCAGATGTGGTAAGGGTGACAGCAAGAAGGGTGTTTGGCGTGACATCTGGAAAGAGGAAGGAGGAAAAGGAAACCTGGTGGTGGAATGAGGAAATACAGTAGAGTATACAGAGGAAGAGGATGGCAAAGAAGAAGTGAGGTAGTCAGAGAGATGCAGAAAGTAGACAAGAGTACAAGGATATAAGGCGCAAGGTGAAGAGAGAGGTGGCGAAGGCCAAAGAAAAGGTGTATGATGAGTTGTATAAGAGGTTGGACACTAAGGAGGGAGAAAAGGACCTGTACATAGGTTAGACAGAGGGACCGAGCTGGGAAAGATTTGCAGCAGTTTAGGGTGATAAAGGATAAAGATGGAAACGTACTCACAAGAGAGGAGAGTGTGTTGAGCAGATAGAAAGTGTACTTTGAGAGGCTGATGAATGAAGAGAACGAGAGAGAGAAGAGGTTGGATGATGTGGAGATAGTGAATCAGGAAGTGCAACGGATTAGGAAGGAGGAAGTAAGGACAGCTTTGAAGAGGATGAAAAATGGAAAGGCCGTTGGTCCAGATGACATACCTATAGAAGCATAGAGGTGTTTAGGAGAGATGGCAGTGGAGTTTTTAACCAGATTGTTTGATGCAATCTTGGAAAGTGAGAGGATGCCTGAGGAGTGCAGAAGAATTGTACTGGTGCCGATATTTAAAAATACGGGGGATGTGCAGGACTGCAGTAACTACAGGGTGATAAAATTGATGAGCCACAGCACGAAGTTATGGGAAACAGTAGTGGAAGCTAGGTTAAGAAGTGAAGTGATGATTAGTGAGCAGCAGTATGGTTTCATGCCAAGAAAGAGCACCACAGATGCAATGTTTGCTCTGAGGATGTTGATGGAGAAATTTAGAGAAGGCCAGAAGGAGTTGCATTGTGTCTTTGTGGACCTGGAGAAAGCACATGACAGGGTGCCTTGAGAGGAACTGTGGTATTGTATGAGAAAGTCGGGAGTGGCAGAGAAGTGCATAAGAGTTGTACAGAATATGTACGAGGGAAGTGTGACTGTGGTGAGGTCTGCGGTAGGAGTGACGGATGCATTCAAGATGAAAGTAGAATTACATCAGGGATCGGCTCTGAGCCCTTTCTTATTTGCAATGGTGATGGACAGGTTGACAGACGAGATTAGACAGGAGTCCCCGTGGACTATGATGTTTGCTGAGGACATTGTGATCTGTAGCGATAGTAGGGAGCAGGTTGAGGAGACCCTGGTGAGGTGGAGATATGCTCTAGAGAGGAGAGGAATGAAGGTCAGTAGGAACAAGACAGAATACATGTGTGTAAATGAGAGGGAGGGCAGTGGAATGGTGAGGATGCAGGGAGAACAGTTGACAAAGGTGGATGAGTTTAAATACATACTTGGGATCAACAGTACAGAGTAATGGGGGTTGTGGAAGAGAGGTGAAAAAGAGAGTGCAGGCAGGGTGGAATGGGTGGAGAAGTGTCAGAAGTGATTTGTGACAGATGGGTATCAGCAAGAGTGAAAATGAAGGTCTACAGGATGGTAGTGAGACCAGCTATGTTATAGTATATGGGTTGGAGACAGTGGCACTGACCAGAAAGCAGGAGACAGAGCTGGAGGTGGCACAGTTAAAGATGCTAAGATTTGCAGTGGGTGTGGCGAGAATGGATAGGATGAGAAATGAGAACATTAGAGGGTCAGCTCAAGTTGAACGGTTGGGAGACAAAGTCAGAGAGGCGAGATTGCATTGGTTTGGACATGTGCAGAGGAGAGATGCTGGGTATATTGGGAGAAGGATGTTAAGGATAGAGCTGCCAGGGAAGAGGAAAAGAGGAAGACCTAAGTGAAGGTTTATGGATGTGGTGAGAGAGGACATGCAGGTGATGGGTGTAACAGAACAAGATGCAGAGGACAGTAAGATATGGAAGAAGATGATGCGCTGTGGCAAACCGTAACGGAAGGAGCCGAAAGAAGAAGAAGATGTAAATATTTGGTGGATTTTTTTTTGCATCACAACAGTTTAATTTAGTGTCTCCCACTTTATATTTAGTTAACTATATTTAATTAATTTTTTTTTTTTTTTTGCATAGGCAAATCTGATAAAAATTCTTAGAAACCAGGAATGAGAAGCAGAACTTAAAAAGAAACAACCAACTACTTGTATACTGCTTTCTTTTAAATTAAAAGTATGCTTTCTGAGTAACACAAGGGTCTGCTTATCTTTACACACCCTTACATCATAACACACATCCTCTTACTTCATGTTTTGTATACCCTTCTACTCATCTTTTTACTTATTGCTCATAATCTTGAAGTTGGAGACTGACTCTTGTCTCCTAAAATCGAGTGACATGCCAGTGCCACCATGGGATGTTACAGAGATAGAAGGATACAGATAGGTGAGACAGAATTAAACACAACTATATCAATCAAATTTATTTATAAAGCACATTTAAAAACAGAAGTTGTGCCAAAGTGTTGTTCAAAGAAACAAGTAAGGCTACTATAAAACAACCAGTTTAATAAAATAGTGAAAACTATTGAATATCTATCCTCCCCCTTCCAACAAACTCACCCACCATAAAAGGCGAAGGAGAGAAAGTGTTTTTTTAACTGAGTCTTAAAAACCTCAATAGAATAAGAAGATCTGATATGGAACAGAAGATTGTTCCAAAGTCTTGGAGTAATAACTGAAAAAACCCTGTCTCCCTTACACTTTAGCCATGATTTAGGAACTGCAAGGAGTAATTGAGTAGATGGCCTCAAAACTCTCATTCCTGAGAGGGGATGAAGGAGATTGCAGATGTATTTAGGGTCAATGATATGCAAGGACTTATAAGCAAACAATAAAACTTTGAAGTCAATTTGAAATCTCACCAGCAACCAATGGAGGTAGGCCAATACGGATGAGATATGCTCTCTTTTACTGGTGCTATTTAGAAGTCTAATTGCTGCATTTGTACCAACTGATGGTGCAACAGGGCAGATTTGGGCAATCCCACATACAGGGAATTGCAATAATCAAGCCGAGACATAATAAAAGAGTGAATCACTGTTGCCAAATCCTTCTGTGAAATAAAGGATTTCAAAGTTGAAATTTGCCTCAGTTGGTAAAAGCTTAAACACAAATGTATACGACAAATGTCCATGAAAACCAGGCACCAAAACAACAATGTAAAGCAATGCTAAGGTCAAAAATGTAGTATTTGGGCTTTATGTATAATTTTAGTCTGATCAGGTTTTTTTGTTAAGGATTCTGTTTATGAAGTGTGGTCCCCGGCCGGGGCTGGAGCCCCGTCCTGGTTACGCTGGTGGCCTCGGGCAGGGGGCATGGAAGCCCAGCCCTGTAGGGGCCCGTGGCCACCGCCAGGCGGCGCACCACTTCCAGACCATCATCTGCCACATCCAGCCGAGGCAGGAGCCCGGCCGGGACGCCCAGGAGGACCGGAGGAGGGCTTGTGCCTCCTCCAGACCGAGAGGGGGCGTCCGTCCTGGTTATGTTGGGGGCCTCGGGTACAGGGCTTGGAAGCCCAGCCCTGTAGGGACCCGTGGCCACCGCCAGGCGGCGCCCCAGTGCCTACATATCCCAAGAGCCCAGCACTTCCGCCACACCAGGAAGTGCTGGGGGGAAGACTTTGGGAGACACCCGGAGAGCTGCCGGGAGGACAGCCGGCACTTCTGCCACGCTGGGGCGTGGCCAAGGGAGCAATATCGGGAACACCTGGTGCTCATCCGGGAGCTGTATAAAAGGGGCCGCCTCCCTCCAGTCCTCTCTCCAGCTCCGTCCTCTTCCACCCGACTTCTGCTCATGACTGACTATACAGCTTCCAAGCCCTGTACCCGAGGCCCCCAACATAACCAGGACGGACGCCCCCTCTCGGTCTGGAGGAGGCACAAGCCCTCCTCCGGTCCTCCTGGGCGTCCCGGCCGGGCTCCTGCCTCGGCCGGATGTGGCAGATGATGGTCTGGAAGTGGGGCGCCGCCTGGCGGTGGCCATGGGCCCCTACAGGGCTGGGCTTCCATGCCCCCTGCCCGAGGCCACCAGCGTAACCAGGACGGGGCTCCAGCCCCGGCCGGGGACCACAGAAGTTTGTTTTTTATTTTGATTTGAATGAAAAAAAAAATCTTCATCATTGTCTTGTTTCTGTTGCCCTGAGTAGTGTCATATGACCTATTCAGTTGCACTGTTGACATCAGAGAAAACAATGCAAAAAATATGCTGCTGTTTACATCCATGTTTATCTATTGGTGAATTTTCACAAAGAGTCTCTTTATTGTTAGCTAGGTCCATTTCAAGTAGGCCCTAGTGTTAAGTTTTAGAATTCTGTTTTTGCTCCTTACCTTGACTTTTGTCTTCCTATTGATGTTGGTGCTTCGATCCCTCTGTCTACTTGTTAATGATCTCTGCTTGCCTTTTTGACCATGGTTCTTGTGCATTTTGCATCACCTTATTATTTTTCACTTCTGAATAATCAGAAACTGCATGTTTCATTTACATATTAAGGGATGGGGAACCCCAAGATGTTTAATGTGGTGGATTAAGATTAACCAGATAGCGGAAGAACAAGCCACAATGAAAAGCCAACTGAGAAACTTGTAGCCACTGTGCAGCAAGTTTTGAATCAACTTACAAGTTTAACACAAACCATTAAAACTCCACATGAAGGAGCTAGTTCTGTACAGCGTCATATTCTGCATCCTGAGTGCTTTTCAAAAGATTGCAAACACAGGCAACCCCGTACTTATGCCAGTGGTATATCTAAAGTTGCATGTATTTTTTTTCCTATTAACAACTAATTCAAATACAAGTAAGTTTAATCAAAAAACTTTTTTAAAGAGTATGCTTGCATTTTTGCCATTCCTAACTGTACACAGGTTGTACATAACACATTACTAGAGAATTTATTATCTTTTTAAAAACCCAGGCTGCTGTTTCAAGGTGGGATGACGATGCACCTGTAATAGTATTCAGAAGTGGCTTATGTGATGAAATAAAAGGATGAAGTTACAAAGTATGATTTGAAAAAAGCATTACAAGAGGTGCTAACTATTGCTTACAAACAAGGATCCAGATGAAAACAACAAAAAGAAGAGAAACATGGCTTTTGACCTTTTAGTCTTCTTTTAATTAACAAACTAAATTAATTTAGTAAACTGATGGTAGGTTTTGGAAGGCTGGGAACTCTGACCCTATTAAAAAGCAACTTTTTTTCTGCTTGTCTAAATAATTAAGAGACTAGGGTCTCATTGATTCGGGTGCTGAAGAAAATGTATTACAGTAGTTTAATTTAGGCAATTGTCAATATCGTTCGGGTCACAGAGATTCTTGGAGAACCAATTGGGGTGGGGCTAGTTTAAGGCATTACATGCGCTGCTAGATTAATGGTGGGTTGCTTTCACTCTGAAAAAATGTTATTTTTCATGTTACCTTATTCATATTCAGCATTCAATCAGCTCTTGCTTCTCTTCTCATTAAAATTATTTCCAAGGGCTTAAAACATGAAAAAGCAAAGACATGAGCGACAATGTTGAGGAATTTGAAAACATTGCTTTAAAAACAGGAAAATGTATTGCAGAGAGAACACAGATAGTGTGTATATTAGGGGAACACACTATCTCTTTAAAAGACACTCTTTTCCTCAATTTCAGCAACCCTGAACTTGAGGTACTGAACAAGCTAGCATCTCCTGTAGACGTAGCCTTCAAGGAGGACGGACTCCTCCAAGCCATCCTCCAAAAAGTCCAACATCCAAAAGGTGCTGTGCCTGTGCTCACTGATGCTTGTTTTGAAATCAGGTAACTTTTCCAAACACTACTTTACCCTTGCTCCTGTGGGGGCAAAAAAAATGCAAAAAAAAAAAAAAATTCAAAAGGAAAACAAACTTTAAAACTTCCTAGACAGCTCATTAGTGGCAGTTAAATAACAGTTTTTAGGAGCCAAATTTGTATTTTAATTAACTCTCACACAGTAGTAACACATCAAACACCACTCTTATTCCAATTCAACTTGTAAGGATGGCTTCAGCATATCAGTACATTTCATTCTCCAATCTCTTCTCAGTCTCCAGTTTCTGTGGTGTCCAGACAAAATGTTGCATGGAAAATATTTACTTTATTTAGGGGTTGGTAGTGTGGACTGTAGTTAGCATGCTAACTTAATTTCCGTTACAGTTTCCATGACCATTTATTGTGTAGAGATACTTGCTCATTTAGAATATTGAACGGCTGAAAACTTAATTTCATCTTGTGTAATGGATGGCACAACTGGGGTGGTTGATAGTATGTTTTCCAGATAGGAACCCCAGGGGACCTGATGTAACATACTGTATTTTCCCAGCACACTGTGGTGCAGAAAACCAACATTGGTCTGGGTTGGATTCCTTCAGGGCTGCATGAGAAGTATATATGAAACTGGCAACCCTTTTTGGGCCTCTGGAACTGATAGAGAAAGCTCTTGGGAGCCAGCTTTTCTGATCTCATATATATGATCTGGAAGTGCTTCTGCGGTAGACCTCCTTAGCCTTAGTATGTTTCAGTTAGTAACAGAATAAGAGCAAAAATAATCTGGTGATGAGTCACATAGGAACAATTAATATTGTTCTGGTAATATCTGCTGGTCTGGATTGGAACCTTGTGAGAAAGGTATTATGCTGAATAAAACAGTGTTTAGGGTTATAAACTTTTGTACCTAGATCTAATGCTTTTGGCGTATGGGACACTGCCTGTCGACCACATTGAGCTACTTAACAAATGAGGATGCGAGTGGATTGCCATGAAATACAAAGCTAAAATTCATTCTGTTGATAGGAGTCCTATTGGCAATGGCATGATAGGATAATACTCCTCTGTCCCTGGCTGTTCAAAACAGAATGTTCGTTTTAAAAAGTTGTCATTTTTGTTACTGGTAAGTCCAGTATCAAAGGTTATTTTTGGGAATCCTTGGCTAAAAACATAATCAACATGTTATCTGGTGCAATAGAGTTCACTAATCTTGGAATTCATTATCTTTTCAGCAATGCATACAAATAAACCAAACAGATTCTATCCCCTGTTGCAGAACACAGAAGCAATTCTTCTGATGTTCATAAAATTTTTTGGATGTACAGTATTTAATAAAAAAAAACTGTCAACTGCCTCTACACATACCAAATGATTGTGCTATTGAACCTCTGCCTGGTGTTCCTTTTCTGAAAGGGAAAATCTACAGTCTATCAAGACAAGTATCTAAAGCAATGAAATTTATTACATGGTTTAATTCAACAGTGCAGTGTCCCAATAGGAGAGGGCTTCTTTTAATATATTGTGGACTATGGCCGGCAGTTTATCCCGGCCAAGACCCCCAAGCCGCCAGACGGAGCCCTCCCTGCAACGTGGAGATGCCCCGAATTCCAGCAGGGCATCATGGACTTTGGAGTTTTAACACACAGCCCTGCTGGATAACGTCGGGGCCACCAGGGGACGCTGCAGGGAGGCACAGAGACGTTTATTTTCGACTCAGCCCGAAAGTACATCCCAGTCACATGGTTGGAAGAAATAATGTGCTTCCGGGCTGACGAAGGAAGTTTCACCTGACCCGGAAGTGCTGGATAGTCACATGGACTGAGGGGTCAGAAGCACTTCCAGGTCAAGGACTATTTAAAGGACTGTGGGAGATCCCAGGGTTGAGCCGAGTCGGGAGGAAGGGTGGCAACGCGTCTGGGAGTGGAGGATTATTGGTTATTGTATTGTGAGTTATATGAGTATTGTGGCGTGTAGGGTTCTTGGTGCACATTATTATTATAAAATAAATAATTATTGAACTTTTATCAGGTGTCTGGCATCTGATCTGAGGGTTCAAGGGGACGACAGCGGCCCCTATCTGTCACAATATGTAAGACTGTTTCTCTACATCCTTGTATAAAAGGTTGTCAGCTCAATAGTATTACTTTCAAAAACAATTATCTATACTAATAAAAGGCAAAGCCCTCACTCACTCACTCACTCACTCACTCACTCACTCACTCACTCACTC
>JANRMT010062854.1:137875380-137908766 GCA_026402145.1 Polypterus bichir lapradei
ATGTATATATATATGTATTTGTGTGTATATATGTGTGTGTATGTATGGATGTGTGTATGTATATGTATGTGTATATATGTAGATATACAGTATATATATATGTATGTATATATGTGTGTGTGTATATATATGTGTATATGTATAGATATGTATATATATATGTTTATGTGTGTGTAAATATACATATATATATATATACTGTCTTGTATATATATATATATATATATATATATATATATATATATATATGACAGCAACACTCATCACTCACAACAGTGACAAAACAATTACATTGACAATCATGTTACGTTATTTTCAAAATGTTTCCTTTTCTTTTTCATTGCTTCTTTAACACACTACTTCTCCGCTGCGAAGCGCGGGTATTTTGCTAGTACCTTATAAACAGTGGTAAGTCTATGAGATTAGTCATTCTAAGGCTACATATTAATAATACAATAGGGGAAAGTAGAGTAATATATATTACTCTACCAAGATAAAACAATTGGCGTAGTCCGGTAGGATTTTGGGGTAACCATGCTTTGCACCCTGTTTGCAAATACTGTTTTGATGTATGTGTTTGTTTATGCATGTGAATGTTAGGGCACCCAGTGTACAAATGCAGTGGAAGTAAAACATTGTTTGGTTGCTGAATGGAATATAACCAATAAAGTGTAGAGACTTCACGTATGTCACGAGGACACCTGCATGTTTGTTAGTGCTGGTGTAGTGAGTCCCTAATTAAAGTGCTAGGGAGTGGTGAAAGATGCATGCATCATTTGTACAACATTTAAGTGGTTAAAGTGCTAGGGAGTGATGGGACATGCATTCGTTATTCATACAGTACTTATTCATTTAGGATCTTTGTGTATGTATGTGTATGTTTGCTTACGGGGACAAAAGTAGGTCAACCCATAACGAATTTGGCAAATTGTATTAGAGTAAAATTGTAGACTCAGAAATGCCTAAGTTCATTTTAAAGTCAGCCATCTTCCAGTGTAGTGGCAGAGGCAAGCAGGCTAAAGCTAGGAAACCTGTAGTGCAGGTAGAGATAGCAGAAGCTGAGCTGAGTGTGCCACAAAATGGAAAGGGGCTGGAAGAATTAAAAGCAAGAAAACAGAGATCAGGTTTAAAGAAGACAGCTGCTGTTATAAGAGGTTTACTAGCTTGTATTATTGGTAATAAGGAAGATCATGATGAGGAAGAAAACAGCAAAGTGAATGAAAGTGAAAATGGAATGTTGTGTGAGAGTTTTGAAAGATCTAACAGTTGGTGTGATAATTGTGAAGTGTTAGCATGTAGAACACCCACTGGTAAAGTAGAAAGCAG
The DNA here is from genome assembly GCA_026402145.1 of Polypterus bichir lapradei. Taxonomy (NCBI): domain Eukaryota; kingdom Metazoa; phylum Chordata; class Cladistia; order Polypteriformes; family Polypteridae; genus Polypterus; species Polypterus bichir. The sequence continues at coordinate 137,876,707 of JANRMT010062854.1, forward strand.
TGAAAGCAGGGGAAACAAGAAGAGAAAACCACCCATGGTGAAAGTTAGGGCAATAGTAACCAGATCGGACTGGAACACTAAAACATGGGTGGGTGACTTACATGAGACAGATGAGTGCTCAGGTAAAGAGTGGGAATGTGATTGTGAGGAAAAGGAGAGAGATGAAAGGAAGGGAAAACAGCAAGGATGTTTTCTTCCATTATTATTTTCCATTGTACCACAATCTCCAGGTAATTCTGAGGTCTGTCCATTATTTAAAGAACATGTTACACTGATAGATATTTCACCACTATTAGGAAAGGTAACCAGTGCTCCATTGAAATTAGATTTAGGACAAAGAAATCAGACAGAAGGCAGAGAAGCTGGTGAGTGTGAATGGCAATTGTTGACTACAGGGCATGAAATGGATAATGGCATAAGAATACTGAGTAAAGGAAGTGTGGAATTTAAACAAGGAACCGTGGAAATTAAGGGAATTCAAGTGTTTGTGTGTGAAAGGTCTGAATGTGCTAGTGCAAGAATGGCTGAGTTGGAAAGAAAGTGCACCAGTTTAGGATTTGGTTTGACTGAAACAGGACAAGCCAAAGAACAAAGGATGGGGGATGGTGCAGCAGGAAGCTCAAGCAGGAAGCCAGGAATGCACAGGGGTGTGAAAGTCCTAACAGCTGTGCTAGGGCCAGCAGTAATTAAAAAGCACACACACTTAGGTTCAATAATTCGAAACCTGACTGACCAGTTGTTTAAAAAGACAGCCTATGAATCTCCATGCAATAAAATGGAGAAAAGTGTGCTGGTCTTTAGTAAAGAGCACAGGTCAGTTTTAGGAGAGATGCTGGATCTAGCACTTGGATTTTGGAGAGGTTTTAGCCCACACTTTCAGGTAGCAGTTACCATAGAACTAAAAAAGGACACACAGGCGATGAAGAAAAAAAAAAATAGAAGGATAGTGCAGGAAGACAGGAAAGGGAAAATAGTTATTTCTGTTTCAATTTTCTGGCCTTTTGCAATAGAGCTACTTCTACTGTAAGGTTTTACGGACTTTGGGTTGGTGCAGGTAATAAATAGTGAAGGCAATTAGCAGAGTAAAATCCATGCAGAAGATTGGGTTACAACTAGCACATTGGAGTGGCATGGCACTAGCGGCTAAACTGTTCCAATGAATGCCTGGAAGCAAAGTTTGAGTGTTGACACCAGGTTAACAACCAATAAGAAGATGATGAGATGGACAGAAACTGCTTTGTCACCTTCCATTTTGCAGACCTGCCTACATAGCAGAATGAAAAAAAATAAAGAAGAAAAGACAACATGCAAAGACTAAAGACTGAAGACAAAGACATAAAGAAGAACTGAAGAAACAGCAAGAAAAAGACACTTACTGGGGTTTAAGTGAGCAATAAGTCCACAAGTCATGCAATAATAGGACTAGTCACAATAGCTATAGTTTAAAAGGAAAGGTTTGTTCATTACTGCAGAAAATTTATATTCCAAGGGGTGGAAACTGAACAAACCAGTTAGGAATGCCAAAATAAGGGGATTAATTTTGGGTTTATAAAGTATACATTCTGGGTATTAATTAATTAAGTGGGATAATTAATATAATTAATACTATTATTAAAGAGCGGTATACTGTGCAAATTGGTGAACTTTTCAGGAAAGCAGGTGCAGCTGGTACATTTGCAAGACATATGGGTTCCGATATTTAGGTATAGTTTTAATTGAGAAAATATGGAAGCCCTGCTGAGGTTGTCAGCTGTGGTACAAGCACAGGACCAGTGGGCCAATTCTGAACCAAGGTGTTTAGCACAACGAGTATGCATTTGGTGAGCAAACAACTCTAGGGGTGGCCTACAGGGGGAATAAGAGTTGCATACAGTGCATCCGGAAAGTATTCACAGCACATCACTTTTTCCACATTTTGTTATGTTACAGACTTATTTCAAAATGGATTAAATTAATTTTTTTTCTCAGAATTCTACACACAACACCCCATAATGACAACGTGAAAAAAGTTTACTTGAGGTTTTTGCAAATTTATTAAAAATAAAAAAATTGAGAAAGCACATGTACATAAGTATTCACAGCCTTTGCCATGACGCTCAAAATGGAGCTCAGGTGCATCCTGTTTCCCCTGATCATCCTTGAGATGTTTCTGCAGCTTAATTGGAGTCCACCTGTGGTAAATTCAGTTGATTGGACATGATTTGGAAAGGCACACACCTGTCTATATAAGGTCCCACAGTTGACAGTTTATGTCAGAGCACAAACCAAGCATTAACTTAAAGGAATTGTCTGTAGACCTCCGAGACAGGATTGTCTCGAGGCACAAATTTGGGGAAGGCTACAGAAGGTCCCAATGAGCACAGTAGCCTCCATCATCTGCAAGTGGAAGAAGTTCGAAACCACCAGGACTTCATCTAGAGCTGGCCGGCCATCAAAACTGAGCAATCGGGGGAGAAGGGCCTTAGTCAGGGAGGTGACCAAGAACCCGATGGTCACTCTGTCAGAGCTCCAGAGGTCCTCTGTGGAGAGAGGAGAACCTTTCAGAAGGATAACCATCTCTGCAGCAATCCACCAATGGTATGGTAGAGTGGCCAGACGGAAGCCACTCCTTAGTAAAAGGCACATGGCAGCCCACCTGGAGTTTGCCAAAAGGCACCTGAAGGACTCTCAGACCATAAGAAACAAAATTCTCTGATCTGATGAGACAAAGATTGAACTCTTTGTTGTGAATGCCAGGCGTCGTGTTTGGAGGAAACCAGGCACCGCTCATCACCAGGCCAATTACCATCCCTACAGTGAAGCATGGTGGTGGCAGCATCATGCTGTGGGGATGTTTTTCAGCAGCAGGAATGGGAGACTAGTCAGGATAAAGGGAAAGATGACTGCAGCAATGTACAGAGACATCCTGGATGACAGAGACATCCTGGATGAAAACCTGCTCAAGAGCACTCTTGACCTCAGACTGGGGTGACGGTTCCTCTTTCAGCAGGACAATGACCCTAAGCACACAGCCAAGATATCAAAGGAGTGGCTTCAGGACAACTCTGTAAATGTCCTTGAGTGGCCCAGCCAGAGCCCAGACTTGAATCCGATTGAACATCTCTGGGGAGATCTTAAAATGGCTGTACACCGACGCTTCCCATCCAACCTGATGGAGCTTGAGAGGTGCTGCAAAGAGGAATGGGCGAAACTGGCCAAGGATAGGTGTGCCAAGCTTGTGGCATCATATTCAAAAAGACTTGAGGCTGTAATTGCTGCCAAAGGTGCATCGACAAAGTATTGAGCAAAGGCTGTGAATACTTATATACATGTGATTTCTCATTTTTTTTATTTTTAATAAATTTGCAAAGACTTCAAGTAAACTTTTTTCACGTTGTCATTATGGGGTGTAATGGGGTGAATGTAATCCATTTTGGAATAAGGCTGTAACGTAACAAAATGTGGAAAAAGTGATGCGCTATGAATACTTTCCAGATGCACTGTAGCTTTGATGTCTCATGGCGGTGATGCCAGTCTATACTGGTAAAGGCTGATGGCAGTCAAGAGTTGCACCATGGGTAGGAAAGCACAAGAGGCAACTAAATCAACCCCAAATGTGTGAAGAGGGGCCACAGATGTTGGTTTGCGAACAGTTTACTCAGTGGCACATGTGCGCTCACTTGGGCAGAAGTGGTTGTACTGGCACCTGTGGTATGTTACCTTTGAAATTTCGATATTAATTGTACAGCTGCATATGCTTAAACAGGTAGTTTATGATTATGGCTTCTATAAATTTCCAGAAGATAGCCATAAGCCTTCGTCTGTGGTTACCAGGTTCCATTTTGTATGCCTTCTTATGGAAAAAAGTGGTTAAGTCCTTCCACAATATTAGCATGAAGACTACTTACATCTCTTCATATTATCTTTTGCTTTTATTACTTTTATTTCTTTATTATCTATAAAGGCCTGAAATTACATATCTCCTTACCACCACTTCCCATCCCTGTTGAACTTGTCTTGTCAGAGCTTATTAGATGAACCATATAGAGACTCTCCAATGTCTAAAATGGTTAATTCACAATTAGGTTCATCCAACAGATATTTTGTATATGCTGAAGTTAGCCACAGACCATCCAACAGATATTCTGTATATGCTGAAGTTAGCCACAGACCATCTGCAAATTAAATTATGAATTTCACTATATTTTTTAAGTCATTTAAGTTATTGCTTCACAGTTATGGTGTATATTAATTTGCCACTTGAAATTACATTCTAATGTGAGGCTTAATTTATAAATTGACAAAAATATTATGCTCTTGTGTTTTATAATACAGATAATGGGTATCTAGGTATCATTAGGTATAAAAGCCTTAAAACTTACCAAATATGTTTATTTTTCAAACCAAAAATGTTATTAAGTATTGATATTATATATCAAAATTGCTCCACATTTTAAGATAATTAAACAGTGTATCCAAATTATTTTAAGAAGGTAAAAAACAAAAAATAGTTATGAGATTCAGCAATTTTAAAAGAAGTCCAGCTGTATTCGTCAACGTGCAGCTCGCCAGGCCTTTCAAGGTCAGGGGAGTGGATTCATCTGGGAATGTCACCACTAAGCGTTGTTATTGAAATTACTGAATGTTGAACCCTAGATGTGAAATGATGTTTATGTTCTGTAGACGCCTAGACAATAATAACAAAAAAGTCAAACTTAAGTAGCTTATATACTTTCACAATATATTTTGTTATTTTGCTAAGATACTCCCTGCTGCTGTTGGGCTGATAATGCAAACATATGCTTCAGTGGTCTAGCAAAAGAAATATTCCGCCTGTGCGTAGCATTCATTTAAATGATAAGAACTGAACAGATGTTAAAAAAAAAAAATTGTTTTAATCAGGTAAACGCTTAGTAAGTTTAATAAAGATGTTTAAGCATAAGCAGAGTGGTAGCACAGAGCTGTCATTTCTGCCTCACAGTGCCAGATTCTACATGGAATTTGCACATTCTCCACTTGTATTAATGGATTGATTGGTATCAGTGAGGGTCAGTGAGTTTATTCGGTCAAAAACATGACGCTCCTCAGTTATTTTGTTACCATCTCCTCAACAACAGCAACTCATCATGTGTTAAAAAATTAGATAACTGGTTTACGGAACTTCAATCTGGTCCATTGCATACCCTGTCTTTTTCATTTCCTGATTTTTTTTATTGTGCATGCACATAACTTGCCATGACGTGCAGGTGGCTCAACCTTTTCAAAATTAAGGATTTTATTAAGGCAGCGCTGTGTAACCAGTTCAATTCTGAGTTTTTGTTATTTGCACAAAGTACAATGAAACTCTTTCACTGCATTGCCACTCAGCATGAATTTCTCTTTGATGCCTAAGTAAAATGGCAATACAAAATATAATAGGTGAAAAGTAGGCACCATTTAGGATAAAATAATCATATGACTTCAGAATGCATCTGTCTGCTATTAAAAGTCATGAAGAAAAAACAATTTCAGAAAGAGAATAATGAGCAGAACATAGCTTAGTGAACCCGGGAGATCTACCCACGATGGCTGATGTGAGCAGATGAGCAAATATGAAACATATCCTTACCTTGAGAAAATAGTACAAGGAATTTGCAACAAAATTAACTATTTTCAGTTTATTTCTGTTTTCACAAGCACACCTTAGAAACATGGGTGGCATGTTTTCTTAAATCAAAAACCTTTGCTACTTCAAAGTCTACATATCTGGTAAATTTTAGGACTTTTTTTCATAATAGGACTCAGACATCTATAAGCTCATTATCAAAATGCAAGAACAGGGTACTCATTTTTTTTAAATGTGATTTACTTTAGAATACCAGTAAAGGCATCTGGTGTAAAATTTTGCCAGATCAGCATGCGGACAACAATACAGATTTCCATACCGGATCAGTCGAGTCCCGGGTTAATAATGACCGCCACCAGTACTGTTAGCCAACAGGGTGCTAGCAGAAATTGGGCTACTGTTGGCCAAAGAAGGAGAAGAAGAGGGGGGAGACGTGTCCCACGGAAAGAGGAGACTGGTAGGGGGAGTTAGCTAATATGATAGACAGAATTAAAGTTGACACATTGTGCGTGCAAATGGAAGACTAAATGGAAGTAGAATAAAGTCAGGTGGATCAGAGGTGGATTGAAATTGTTCTATCATGGTGTGAATGGGAGGAGAAATGGGTATGGGTTATTCTGAAGGAACAGTATGTGAAGAAAGTGAAGAGAGTGTCAGAGAGAGTAATGATTATGAAGCTGGAAATTGAAGGTGTGCACATGCCTCGCAAGTTGGGTGTGCGATGGACGAGAAAGAAGATTTCTGGAGTGAGTTGGCTGAAGTGATGGACAGCGTACCCAAGGGACAGAAAGTGGTGATTGGAGCGGATTTCAATGGACATGTTGGTGAAGGGAACAGAGGAGAGGAGGAGGTGATGGGTAGGTATGGTGTCAAGGAGGGGAATGAAGAAGGTCAGATGATAGTGGATTTTGCAATAAGGATGGGCATGGCAGTAGTGAATACGTATTTTAATAAAAGAGAGGAACATAGGATGATGTACAAGAGTGCAGGAAGATGCACACAGGTAGATTATATCCTATGCAGAAGAGTCAATCTGAAGGAAATTAAAGACTGCAAAATGGCAGCATGGGAAAGTGTAGTTAGACAGCATAGGATGGTGGTCTGTAGGATGACGTTGGAGATCAAGAAGTGGAGTGGTGGAAGTTGAAAAAAGAAGACTGCAAGGTTGAGTTTAGGGAGGAGGTAAGACAGGCAATTACAGCAGAAGTAGTAAGGGTGACAGCAAGAAGGGCGGGTGGCGTGACATCTGGAGAGAGGAAGGAGGAAAAGGAAACCTGGTGGTGGAATGGGGAAGTACAGGAGAGTATACAGAGGAAGAGAATGGCGAAGAAGAAGTGGGATAGTCAGAGAGATGTAGAAAGTAGACAAGAGTACAAGGAGATAAGGCGCATAGTGAAGACAGAGGTCGCGAAGGCTAAAGAAAAGGCGTATGATGAGTTGTATGAGAGGTTGGACACTAAGGAGGGAGAAAAGGAGCTGTACCGATTGGTTAGACAGAGGGACCGAGCTGGGAAAGATGTCCAGCAGGTTAGGGTTACAAAGGGCAAAAATGGAAACATGTTCAAAAGAAAACATGGTGTGTTGAGAAGATGGAAAAAGTTCTTCAAGAGACTGATGAATGGAGAGAGAGAGAGAGAGAGAGAGAGAGAAGGTTGGAAGATGTGGAGATAGTGAATCAGGAAGTGCAATAGATTAGCAAGGAGGAAGTAAGGACAGCTGTCAAGAGGATGAAGAATGGAAAGGCTGTGGGTGCAGATGACATACCTGTGGAAGCCCGGAAAGTGTTTAGGAAAGATGGCAGTAGAGTTTTTAACCAGATTGTTTAATGGAATTTTGGAAAGTGAGAGGATGCCTGAGAAGTGGAGAAGAAGTGTACTGGTACCAATTTTTAAGAATAAGGGGGATGTGCAGAGCTGTAGTAACTACAGCGAGATAAAATTGATGAGTCACAGCATAAACTTATGGGAAAGAGTAGTGGAAGCTAGGTTAAGAAGGTAGGTGATGATTAATGAACATCTGTATGGGTACTTGCCAAGAAGGAGCACAACAGATGCAATGTTTGCTCTGAGGGTATTGATGGAGAAGTATAGAGAAGGCCAGAAGGAGTTGCATTGCGTCTTTGTGGACCTGGAGAAAGTATATGACAGGGTGCCTCGAGAGGAGTTGTGGTATTGTATGAGGAAGTCAGGAGTGGCAGAGATGTATGTAAGAGTTGTACAGGATATGTATGAGGGAAGTGTGGCAGTAGTGAAGTTTGTGGTAGAAGCGACGGTTGCATTAAACATGGAGGTGGGATTACATCAGGGACTGGCTCTGTGCCCTTTCTTATTTGCAATGGTGATGAACAGGTTGACAGACGAGATTACATAAGAGTCCCCTTGGACTATGATGTTTGCTGATGACATTGTGATCTGTAGCAAGAGTAGTAGAGGCAGGTTGAGGAGACCCTGAAGAGGTGGAGATATACTTTAGAGAGGAGATGAATGAAGGTCAGTAGGAACAAGACAGAATACATGTGTGTGAATGAGAGGAAGGTTAGGGAATGTTGAGGATGTAGGGAGTAGAGTTGGCGAAGGTGGATGAGTCTAAATACTTGGGATCAGCAGTACAGAGTAACGGGGATTATGGAAGAGAGGTGGAAGGGAGTGCAGGCAGGGTGGAATGGGTGGAGAAGAGTGTCAGGAGTAATTTGTGACAGACGGTTATCAACAAGAGTGAAAGGGAAGATCTACAGCATGGTAGTGAGACCAGCTTTGTTAAATGGGCTGGAAACGGTGGCAATGACCAGAAAGCAGGAGACAGAGCTGGAGGTGGCAGAGTTAAAGATATTATAATTGCATTGGGTGTAATGAGAATGGACAGGATTAGAAATGAGTACATTAGAGGGTCGGCTCAGGTTGGACAGTTGGGAGACAAAGTCAAAGAGGCGAAATTGCATTGGTTTGGACATGTGCAGAGAAGTGATGCTGGGTATATTGGGAAAAGGATGCTAAAGATAGAGCTGCCAGGTAAGAGGAAAAGAGGAAGGCCTAAGAGAAGGTTTATGTATGTGGTGAAAGAGGACATGCAGGTGATGGGGTGGACAGAGCGAGATGTAGAGGACAGGAAGATATGGAACAAGATGATCCGCTGTGACAACCCCGAACGGGAGCAGCCGAAAGAAGAAGATTATTTACTTTAGAATGCAATTTCATGTGGCAAATTAATATATATCATAATTGTGAAAAAATAACTGACTTAAAAATAGCAAACTTATCATTTAAAAGTAAACAGAAAAATTTGGTGTTCTTATGTTTTAGATTAAGCGAACCTTAAGCAGCCTTTTATATTTTAATATAGCCTAAACATTTAATGTAGTTTTTCCGCATTATTTTCCTTAAATAATGTTTTTCGTTTTCATTTATGGCTTTGAAACCCTAACTGTAAAATGACAGCTCATTTTATGCTTCATCTAATAATAATTGGAAAATCAAAGATACTGCTTCTGCAAGAAATGTGTGTTTGTCTTCAGTATAATTATAAATAATATACTTTCCACTGTGATCATGAGATACCTTCGTACTCAAAGCTCTGCAAGAGCAGGTGGGAATTAGAGGAAACTTAATCAGGAAAGGAATGAGGAAAAAGTTTTCCTTTGAACTATAATAAAGATTATATACCAATCAGCTACAACCTTAAAAACACCTGCCTCACCCTCATGCCATCAAAACAGCTCTAACCTGGTGAGGCGTGGACTTTAAAGACCTCTGAAGGTGTGCTGTGGTATCTGGCTCCAAGATGTCAGCAGCACATCACTTAAGTCCTGTGAGTTGCGTGGTGGGGCCTCCATGGATCTGTCTTTTTCCAGTATACCTTACAGATGCTAGGTTGGATTAGGATATAGGTAATCTGGAGACCACATCAACACACTATTTGTCACATTCCTTAAACTATTTGTGAGCAGTTTTTTCTGTGTGGCAGGGTGTATTATCCTGCTAAATGAGGCCACATTCCATCAATGAATACTGTTCCAATGAAAGGGTGAACGTGTTCTGAAACAATGTTTGGGTAAGTGGTACATGTCAAAGTAAAACCCACATGAATTTCAGGACCCAAGGTTTTCCAGCAAAAGATTGCCCAGTGCATCACACTGCATATGTTGCTTGCCTTCTTCCCATAGTGCATCCTACTGCCATCTCTTTCTCAAATAAACAACTCATACAGCCCTAGACCTCCACATGATCTAAAAGAAAATGCAATCTATCAGACCAGAACACCTTCTTCCATTACTCCATGATCCAATTCTGACACTTATGTACCCATTGTTGGTGCTTTTGGTCTTTCTGGGAACAACCTATAAAGACCTGTCATTTTGGAGATGCACTGACCCATTTGTCTAGCCGTCACAATTTGGTCCTTGTCAGAGTCACTCAGATTCTTAGACTTGCCTATTTCTCCTGCTTCTAACACATCGCTTTCAAGAACTTACTGTTCACTTGCTGTCTAATATATTTGATACTTTCATAGGTGCCATTGTAATGAGACAATTCATGTTATTCACTTCACCTGTCAGTAACTTTAATGTTGTGGCTGATTGGTGTATTTTTTATGCAGTGATGAACTTTCTGGGTTTCATGTAGAGCTTCTATCCAAAAATAGATTCTAAGATTGGGTGTCAGAAGTCTACAGTATATTTTTTGTGGCCCATAACAGTTCTCCTGGTTTGAAGACATACTTTATGATACCCACTACATAATTTTGTATTTTAATTTGATTATACATTATACAATTGCCTCATCTTTTGCTATCATCCTTTCAGGTTGTATTTGGTCTGTTTGCAACACAGAGCATCATGCCTTCAAGGAAATAAAAGTTGTATGAATGGTCTATACAAGAAAATACATTATAAGGGAGTGGATATTCTTTACTGCCTGAACAGCCAACATAGATGTCCTTTGCATTTATGTCCAGATTTAACTATACAAACCTCCACAGGCTGAGTTTTTCCCAATACAAACACATGCAGCATATTCACATCTGGGTCCTTTTTGAAGATGTTTGGTTTGGCATGATGCTGAAAGTGGCGATGATTCCACCAGTTAGCAGAAGCTCCCTGTAAGCAAAAAAGGACTTAAAATAAGATAATAATTGTAAAAGTGGGGCTGAAAAATTAAGTCAAATACCATAATGTCTTCAGAAAACATTATTTTATACACATCTATTAAAAATACAATAAGTAAAAGTTTCCGGAAAGTAAAATGCCTTAGAAGTGGATGACAAAAGCAGAACCATAAAAGCATGTGTGGACTTATCCATGAGTAACATGAAATCGTCTGAGAAATCTTACCTTTATATGACCAATAACAAATTTGTGCAGCAAATGATTCCACTTGGACTTTTTAAACACAGACAAATGTCCAAAGTCATGTTGTAGCCAACCAGCCTGAGACTGTAAGTAGAAAAGAACAATGCTAGAACATGTGAGAATGCCTCATTCATCCACTCATGTCTCTAGATTGATGTGTTTTACAATATTTGCTTAACAATACTTCATGCTGGGAACAGTGTATGCATGAAGAACAGGGAACTAATTATGAAAGTACACAGAGGGAAAAGAAAACAATTGGTATTAGTTTGGAATTCTTCCCTGATAAACAATGCCCTTCAGCTTATCAGTAGGTATAGGATAACAAAATGTTGGTTTGTGTATGAATGTAGGTAAACTGTACTGAACTGATATTCTAAATACAATGGTAGGAAAGGTATATCCTGCTGTGTACTAGTCTATCTTTCAGGATGTAACTGTGTATATGCCTTGTTATATGAATTATCTCTACAGTCCTGCAAACAGTAGAAGAATGACATGTAGACCTATGTGTTACCTGTCTTGAATGTACACAGTATAGACAATTTACTGTGTAGTCCCTCATGTAATCTATGTTTAAATGATATCCAATAGGTGGCACAGCCCTTTTAAACAGTAAATGTTTCAAGAAATCTGAATTGCTGCTTTCATGTTTTGAACATTATGTTTCAGATAAGTGGTGGCCTTATTTAAAAAAGGTTTGATACTTTCTCAGTTTGAAAGGTTTCCTGTAAAACTGAAAAACCAATCCTTCCCATTTTGTATTTCAAAAATGTCATAAAATATATACCAACACACATTAGCACAAAACACTGCATAAATTATTTAGTGCTGAACCCAGCATTACCTGAGATGTTGTCAACAGGACTGCACATATCAGGGTATTAATCCAGCCTGTTCCCAGAAAATACAGCAAAAGCCAGGAAAGTATCTCAAATAGAATGATGTGTCCCAGTTGCATTATGAAGAACATAGCATTTGTCTCGAACAGGCCCATCTTCTCCACTGTCTCTCTGAGCTGGCGAAAATCTTGAAGGATCTCTCCCTGCAGTAAGGACATGTCTGTGACTTTCTGGCATAAGTTAGATACAGATAATAATAAAGATGAACAATAACTACAGAAAACTTCAATAATTTTCAAGTTCCAAGAGATGATGTTTAGATGAGGTAACTAGGAATAAAGGTAATGTGAGGGTGGTACAGTCTTATAGAAGAACTAAAAAGAATGCAATAGAGCCCCACTAGCAGCTGAAGAGGCTCTCCTTATGTCATAGAAAAAGACAAGAGGCAACTGTGGGACAGTATTCAGGCAATAGAAAAGGAAATGGCACAAATGAGACAGATGTAACCAAGGTACAATCTTGCCATCTAACCCACTAGGCAGGATATTGGCATGGCATGGATACCAGAACCACAATCCAGAGAGAGAGAGAGATAAGTCAGAGATGAAAGTAGGGATACTTCATAGCTGCCAGAAGGAGAATGATACCTCAGTGGAATGCATGGGACTATCTTTTCCCTTTGAAATAGAACAAAAATCCTATAACTGGCACAGAAATTGAGACTTTTTCAGTATTTGTAGTATGACACATGAATAGTAATTAACTGCAAACAACTACAATAAACCAAAACCATGATAATACAAAGCAGCAAAAGCTTTATTTTTAAAATAACAATTTCTTAGTTTTTTATTAAAATATAAAAACTAACACTCCCAAAAACACTGAATCCTATTAATGATCACAGGGGACTTATCCTAGCAGCATCACTTGCAAGGCAAGAACTAGCCATGGACAGCATTCATGTCCATTGCATGGCCCTTTACAAACACATCAATATCTATATTCAGATGTGGTAAAGATGTGCACAGATTTGGTGCCAACAGTGTCTCTAAGCTCCTGCCCCATTCCAATTATTGGCCCAAGTTTGCTTTTCTCCTGTTGTAATCAGTGGAGTATAAACAACAATGGGCAATGGCGTTGTTAAAGGTAGGTAGGCTAATGTTTACTATACCATATGGAAATAAGCTGTCTACACTGGGGCACATTTTTTTTTTTCCATTGATAGACATGCCCATTGAAGCACAGAGCCAACCGTCTTGAATAGATTTCTATGGATAAAATTGTCCATGCTTTACAAAATTGTGATCATTGATTAGTCAGCAAGCCTTCAAATATGTCATTTGTAATTACTTCCTGAAGGAAACTGCCAACAGTTGATACTAAATTTACCTGAATGGCCAATATTGTGAATTTATTGACTAAACCACTTTCGTTTTGGTATCTGAACCTCTAGAAGTAAAGTATAAGCTTAGAGGATCTATATTGTGTACAGAAAGACAGCTGTTAAATGGTTCAATTATGGTTAGCATATTGTTGCTGTCATTTATAAAAGTATAGATTTTTAAACTTGTAAATGATTCTGTTTTACATATCACAGCAGTTTAGTTCAGAGTCTCAGGGTTGGCAGTAAGTGGCCTATGGTTGGATGGAAAACGCAATCACTGGAGACAGGAATTAGAAGAAATCTTTTACTAACACTTTTCAAGACTGAGGGCTGAAAATGAAACAAAAAAGTAGAGCAAAACCAAAAATGAGACTGAGAAGTTCAATAACAAAAATAGGTCCTTTATTTCTGGTATAGTAAGATTGACTGGCTCGATGGTTTTAATGTTGTGGTAAGTCTTGTGAACGGATATCCCTGCTGATGAAGCTGTGATGTGATGGCAGCTTCATGTGGACAAGGGCTGATTTTTCAGCCTTGGGAACTTTAATAAGGCATAACAAAGACACCAAAATCTAAAGCATTTAGATCAGGAATTCTTAAGTTGAGAGTTCCATAGGAATTTGCGGGGTGAGTGATGCAAGCATCTCACTGTGACAAATATGCAGCTAATTAGAATGAATCTGCTGGTAAAAGATGGCAGTCGTTTTTTTTTTTTTTTTAACTTTACTTACTCCAATATGGAAGCTATGAATCACAAGGAGAAAAAAAGGGTCTTGTTATCTCATACATATGACATACTATCTCATACATTTTGATAGATAGATAGATAGATAGATAGATAGATAGATAGATAGATAGATACTTTATTAATCCCAATGGGAAATTCACATGCTCAGGCAGCAGCATACTGATGAACAATATTAAATTAAAGAGTGATAACAATGAAGGTATAACAGACAGACAATAACTTTGTATAATGTTAACGTTTAGCCCCTCCCGGGTGGAATTGAAGAGTCGCATAGTGTGGGGGAGGAACGATCTCCTTAGTCTGTCAGTGGAGCAGGACAGTGACAGCAGTCTGTCTTGTACATATAAGATAATTTCTCATATGTAGGTAATAACTCTAAGTACATGATGAAATTACATTGAAAATGAGCAAAGTGCTTCTTCTTCTTCTTCTTCATCCTAGCGTTTATCCTGCATGGCAGGGTCCGCTTTTCTGCAAATCTGTCTCCATTTGGCACGATCGAGAGCATCTTCTGGGGCAGCATTGACGGTCTTCATGTCTTCCTTTATTCTGTCCATCCACCTCTTTTTCGGCCTGCCATGTGGGCGCTGACCACCAGGATCAAGTCTCATGGCTGTTTTTGCTACCGAGTTGTCGTCTGCGCGCACAACGTGTCCATACCACTGTAGCCGTGCCTCGCGCATTTTCTCCGTGATTGGTGTGATGCCGAGGCGCTTTCTGACGTCTTCATTCATGACTTGGTCCCAGCACGTGAGGCCTAGGCACCACCTCAGCATTCGCATTTCCATCGTGTGTAGGGCCTGCTCGTGCTTGGAGGTCGCTGGCCAACACTCTGATCCACACAGGGTGACTGAGCGGACTACAGTCTTTTAAATCTTGGCCTTGAGGTGGTCAGGCATTTGGCGGTCACACAGCACGCCCGTTACTTGGCGCCACTTCGCCCATGCGGCGGTGATCCGAGCTCACACATCAGGAAGGATGTCCCCGTCGTTACTGATCGTCGATCCCAGATACTTGAATTCATGGGTCTTCTTTAGGTCTTCTCCGTCGATGCTGATAGTGCCATCGGTTTGGAGGCCAGCTTCCATGTATTCAGTCTTTTTGATGTTGAGTCTCATGCCATTGTCGGTCAGGCGTGTCTTCCATTGCTGCGTGTGTTGTTGCAGCTCACTTCTAGATTGGTTCGCCAGGAATACGTCGTCTGCGTATAAAAGTGACCATGGTTGGGGAGTTTGGAGATCGGCGGTCGCTGTGTCCATACAAAGGATGAACAGAAGGGGTGAGAGGGCCGAGCCTTGGTGTACTCCCACGTTGTTGGCGAAGGGTGGTGAGATTCCCACGGGGCATCTGACTACACTGGTGACGTTTATGTAGAGCAATTTGACCCAGTCGACGCAAGCTTCCGGGACTCCGTGAGATCGCAGGGCATGCCAGATAAGGTCGTGTGGCACTCTAACGAATGCCTTCTCCAAGTCCAGGAATGCCATGTGGACCATTTGATTTTTCTCTCTATGTTTCTCCACCAGCAGTCTTGCGGCATGTATGGCGTCAGTGGTTCCGCATCCCTTAACAAACCCACACTGGTTAGGGGTGATCGTGACGATCCGTCGCAGGCGGGCGTCTAGGATCCTTTCAAATATTTTCATAGTGTGGCATAGGAGGCAGATTGGTCAGTAGTTGGCGCAATCGGTGAAAATTAGCAAAGTGCGGTTCAGCATATTTCAAGGATTTGGTTGTTTTGTTTAGTTGTCATGTCTGCATTAATCGACACATTTGGGAAGTGTTCAGATCTGTATAAATGTTCATATTGTTACACAATTGGTCTCTTAATGCAAACTTCATGCAAAATCACTGTGTCTATCGCTGTTTTATGGAAGCATCTTGTACTGTCATTAACTCAATCACTTATTTTATTAACTTGCATAAATACAAGTTAGTTTTTTTTTTCATTTTGCTTGACAACAGGCATTTCATATTGTGCACACCAATCCATTATAATGAGATACTGTATATGGTTTATGCTGCCTTAATTCCAAAATGTTTTATTGGTTTCATTGACATGTCATGAGAGTGAAGTAGAAAAACTGTGATAAAATAAACTTCGATACCCAAGATTATGTATATTACTAAACGAAGGTTGTATATATGCCCGGATGCCAGACGCCAGAAGCAAGCCGTGCACAATACAATCACCGCCCGAAAGCGAACGCGCACACCACCGCATATACAACCTTCGTTTAGTAATGTAGATCTCCAAGCCGGGATCCGCTGCCATGGTCACTTCAGCACGCGAATCCGCCGCCGTCACCATCAGGGAACTAGGTGGCACTGAAAGCGCACGCGCACAGCACCTGAGCGCACTCTGTTGAACCCAGCGGCTTCCCAGAGTCAAACCCAGCGGCTTCCAAGAGTCAGTAGGTGGCGCCCAAACAACACAACACAACCTGTAGGGATTTACCTATCTGAGCCTGTATTTGGACATAGACAACTTTATGTTGCCTTTTCAAGAGTCCGGCGTTCGTGTGACGTTAAAGTGAAGGTTTTAACTACTCCATACCAGGCAGAGCAGATTCAAGGACAGGAAACCATTTTTACCAAAAATGTTGTTTATAAGGAAATGTTTGATTAACTATGTTGAATTTACCATTTTATGAATTTTTTATTTCCAATTTACTTCATTTAAACCTTTGCACTAGGATATTTTTTACTTATGAGTGTAGCAACTCAAAGACATTTTAGACTTAAATGATATAACAATTAAATTTCAATTTTATTTTTAATAAATTGGTTAATTTTAGTACAAATATATTTATTTAATTAAATGAAAACTTTCCCAGGACGCTCCCACCCTCCATGATTTGTCATCCCTCCAAAGATCGGATGGAACAGAAAGTGATTGCCATTCTTGGATTTCCGATTCTTTACAGAATCGGGGGTTTACTGGTTAAAATAATAGTTCTACTATCTCTCTATCTATTAAATAAAGAAATACAATATTGTTTATAATGAAGTTTGCTGTTACTTACGTATTTTGTTTACATTAATGACACCCACACATGCAGAGATTGGACATGGCCATATTTGCTAAAGTTCATGCCAACAAAAGACTTGCCAACAAAAGACTTGTCTTAACATAAGTGTATAATATTCTGAAATAATGCACTTCTAAATTTAATGAAGTAAAAGGTAAATGTGGCAACAGAAGGTGGTGTTGATTCTGTGGTGTTCATAACATTGTGCTCATTCTGTCTTTAAGCTAAAAATCATTCTGTATAAAACGAAAGCTTTTATAGATAGAATTTAAGTTATAGTGATGTGCTATGATGTGAACCCTTGCTGTTAAATTACATTTGGTACTTCATGTAACCAGATGGTAATTCCTTTATTTCGTCTTTTGTCTTTTTAAGATGTGGTATATTAGAAAAATAAATTATATGTGTAGTAGGGAGCATGTAATGTCTTTTATGATAATCTGACATAATCTGCAATTGTGCACAAACATTTTTACCAAGGTTGTGAATATTTAAATGTCCCAGCAGTTACATACAAAATACTCAGTGACATTAAAAACACATGAATAAAAGTAGTCAATAATTTGTGTCCAGGATTAAAATGTGACAAATCTTGTCTTATATGGTGTCCTTTCTCCTTTTCGAAAGCCACTACCCACCAAAAGGCCTTTGCACATCAGTGTATTTGGGGATATTGGGGAAAAACTGGAGAACTTCTAGTGAAATTAATTCAAAATATTCATGGGTGTTCATCACATAAATCACTAAAATGTCTGAAGTTTGACACCCCATTATAAACTTTAGCAAATAGGGACAATCGTAATATTTCTGAATAGGACAAGCAGGATGAAAGATTTTAATTAATACTGAATTAATTTTATATTATTTTAGAATGAAAAAAATGTGGAAATAAAAGGACCAAGAGCCATTTTATCATCAAGATTTATGATCAAGTGTTTTGTATGTGGTACTAAAAAAAAAGAAAATGATGGGACAGAACACCTATCGGACACTTTTAAATAAAGGTAAACTTATTTACAACACTTGTAACTCTGGAGTAAAAAGATTGTATTTATGAGCTTTTTAACTAAATGACGCGTTTAATGACTTAAGTTATGTATTTTTAAAGTTACAAATTGTGTCTGCTTTCATTTATTAAGCAGACAGCATGGTTAATGAAAAGGCAAACTCTATAATGTTGGAGAAAAGAGCAGAACTTTTCTTGTAATGTTTAAAAAAAACTTTTATAAAGAAACGTTATTCCTTTATCTATGCTAAAACGGCTTTTCTTAAGAATTTGCTTACAAATTACATGACTATTTCGATAAATGATTTAAATAGAAAGTATAAAAAGCTCTATGTCACTTGAAGTCTAGAGTTTTATAAACTAGGCCTGCTCGCGTCGTTCGCCAACCCCCTCGTTTGGTTTTTGGTTTTTGCTATTTCATTAGTTTCACTTTTATTTCAGAACCTGTAAAAACAATATTTGGAATCTTTCGAGTCCCAATATGCTGAATCTTTTTAATCAGGTCTGTGAGACATGTGTTTAATGACTTTGTACCATAATTCAAGATAGGTTTCTCTGTTTGGAATTTCAGCACAGACAAAATGATCTATGTACATCATCAGTTAATAACTTTTTTTTACAAAGTAACCAATAAATGCATGGCGTTAAACTCCGTTTTTGAAATTTTCAAGATTCTTTTTTTGTCACATGCATAGTTATACAGGACAGCACGCAGTTAAATGCATCCTGATCCACTTATCAAAAACTGTGCAAAGTTAGAAGAATATCAGTTAGATTAACAAAACATCATAGATGGAAACAACAGTAGAGTAGAACATAATAAATAAGTAAAATTATGTGACTAAAGTAGAATTAAGTGTTAAGGTGCAATAGTGCAGTGATTATTGTGCAAAATCAAAGTTAGACAGGTGCATAGTTAAATGACAGACCAATTCCAAAACAAGGTAAGGGTAGACGATAGACGGCATAGTACTTAAACTTCAAAGCGTTACAATATTTACATACTTTTGACATATCACCTATGTCCATATATTTAATCTCTATTCGCCTTTTCTTTATTTCTCCGAATAATAATTTCTCTTTTTTGCGCTAATGCAATGTTTACTTTCTTTGTTTTGACACGGTTGTTTTTTTCTGCTTTCATATTCTGTATCTTGCTCTGCATGTGTTTTGCGCATACTTTTTTTTTTTTTTTTTTTTGAGTCTTTTGAATTCCAGTTTTCATTATCTCTAACCTGTTCTGCATGTGTTTGGCCCTTTTGTTCTTTAACCACTTTATTACGTTTTACTTTGTTTTCTACTCTTTTATTTCTGACCTCGCTTTGTCCTGCTTATTTTTCAATGACACCTGGTCCATGGTGATTATTTTCCCTTTTTCGAGTAATAATTTTCATTTGTTTGCGCTCCTGCGATCTTTACTTTCTTTTTTTATACTTTCTAATTTTCCTACTTTCATATTCTTTAACTTTCTCCACATGTGTATCAAGCCAACTTTTTTTTTTTTTTTTGAGCCTTTCGAAATTCCACTGCATTCATAATCTCTAACCTGCACTGCACGTGTATAGCGCCAACGTTTTTAAATGTCTTTATGAAGTTTTACTTTGTCTTTTACTCTATCTTTTAATTTTGAGCCAGATTGGACGTGCTTTTTTTCAATTCCACTTGTTCCAGGCTGATAATAACTTACCTTCTTTTCTGAATTTGTACCTAGATTATTATTTTTCTTTTTTCTCTCCAACGCTTTTGAGTCTATTTTCTCCACGCTGCTTTCTTCTTCGCTTAGTTGTCAATGTTTCATTTTTAACGTATTGTCCTTATATGCTTTATATGCGTTGAGAGCCCTGGATCTGTGTGCGCTCAGATCCTTTAGATGACTGAATGTTTTGCTGCCTCTTAGCTTATTTGATATTGATTGTAAGTAGGACGTGTCTTGCAAGAATCTTATGTTCCTCGTCATCGCGAGATGGTCCTGGCTCAATCTCTTGGCACAAAGTCTCATGTTTAAGGTCCCCGCGAGATGTTCTGTGGCCAATCTCTTTCATCTCGCGGTTTCTTTTAAATGTCTTCCGTGATCTTAACGTGAAGATCATGTCTCGACGCCCTAGTGTTTCTCTTCAGGATTTTTTTTGTAATAGAGGTACTGCTGTGGGATATTTGTTGGTGGTGCATGTTTTTTTTGGTGGTGCATGGTTTTTTTGATGAGATAACAGATGGTTTATATTAAATGTATAATGCTAAACTGCCTTGCTATCATAATGCACATATTTTATACAAACATTTCTCTCTGTTTAAGTTTTCTGCTTTTGATGTCAGAGATTTTGGAAACATAATTTTAGTAAATGAACTTACTTGATGGCTGTTTAACCTTGCTTGACAGATGAAATTTTCATATGACAATGGGTGTCCGTTAATTGTGTGTATCAAATGTGTTATGTAACTAAGTACTATTCAGTATACACTATTATTTTTTTAAACAACAGCTGATATTAATGGCAGGCAATCCCTGAAGTTGTGGGTTCAAATCTTGATACTGACAGTGTGTGACCATGAGAAAGTCACTTCACCTGCCAGTGCTCCAATAGGAAAAACAAAGCAAATATTACAAATAGTATCTCAAATGTTGTGAGTTGCCCCGGAGAAAGACATCAACCAAATCGTGAGAGATAAAATTAGGTCATTGGAGTTGGATACTCTTGAACTTGCAACACGCAATTTCCCATGAGTAAAACATTACTGAATTAAATTATTTTCTGCTTTTTTTCTGTTTTTCCTAGTGACTTGACTTTTGTTGATGGTCATTTCAAAACAAAATTTTATAGGAAAGCATATTCCTTTGAATTGAAATAGGTAGGAATACTGTAACGTGAAATTTGAGTATATATTGTTATCGTATTCGATAGTTTAAAATTTTTGTTTTTCAGTCAAATACTGTATTTTGTTTTCATGGTTTTTATCAATTGTATATACTGTAATTAGGGTTGTCAGACATCCAGCAAAAGGAAAACATGTTCTCCTTTTTCTCTTTATGTCCACCATCCAGCAGGCATTAATGAAAACCTGCAAAATGTATGGCTTTTTCACCTTTTTGTTTAGGAACTTGATTCTTTTCATCTTAGCATTGTCCCACTGGTACGGGACCCACTTTTTGGATCACAGTATGCCATTTCACTTGATCAAGTGCATGGTTCGGGAGTAGATGAGCATCTTCATGTCCACTCTGCTCATGTTTTGCCATCTATGCTTTGGTCATCACAAAAGACTCCCATGACTTCTTTCCAACGCATCCAGGCCACGTTCACCCTTCCCTGCACTTGTTAATACCATTGTCACTTTCCAGGTGCGATCCTAGGTACCTGAAGCTGCTGGTCTTCAATGTTGACCATTCAAGATGGTTTTTAGGTATATGGCTTTCTTAATGTTGAAGCAGAGGCCATATTGACTAAGGCAGTCGCTCCACACCTGGTGGCAGCAAGTATGATGTCATTGGCATACAGCAGGGCCCATCGAACGGCATGTTGCAAGTCTTGTTTGATGGTGTCCATAACCAGGATGAAGAGAAGCAGCGACAGTGCTGGACCTTGGTGCACCCCACCAACCTTCAAGGAGAAGCTGTCAGAAATGCCGGCCATGCATCTCACACTGGAACTGCTGTCACCCCTGTAGAGCATTTGGACCCAGTTGACGAGCTGTTCAGGCACTCCGTGGTCCCATAGCATATACCAGATCAAATGATATAGTACCTGGTCGAAAGCTTTCTCAAGGCTGAGAAAGGTTATATGCTTCTGTTTCTCCTGGTGCCTCTCTATTAGCATTTACACAGCAAAGATTGTGTTGGTGGTACTACAGCCCTAATCAAACCACATTGATTAGTGTTGAGCTGGACAATGTCTCACAGGCATCTCTCAAGGATCTGCTCAAAGATTTTTATTGTGTGCAATAGGAGGCAGATGGGGTGGTAATTTGAACAGTCCGCAGGGTTGCCCTTGTTCTTGAAAACAAGC
This sequence comes from Polypterus bichir lapradei, assembly GCA_026402145.1. Classification (NCBI taxonomy): domain Eukaryota; kingdom Metazoa; phylum Chordata; class Cladistia; order Polypteriformes; family Polypteridae; genus Polypterus; species Polypterus bichir. Next base: position 137,898,648 of record JANRMT010062854.1, read on the forward strand.
ACTGTGACGCATGTGGTCCAGTTGGTTGGCACAAGGCCAGAGTCAACGATGGCATTGAAGAAAATCACCAGCTATTGGCCGTAGTGACATGCACCTCTATCAAAAATCCATTGATAGATCACCAAGGCCTGGTGCTTTGGAATTCTTCATGCCATCAATGGCTTTGGCGACCTCTTCAGCTGTGATGCAGGTGACTGGGCAAGCATGTAAGACACTTTTGGTAATCAGTGGATGTGGACATTCAACATTAAAGACATCTCATTGAAATGCTGCTGCCAACATTTCAAGATCCTACACCTGTCCTGTAGTGGTCAGCTCTCCATGTCTTTCACACACAGGCACTGTTCAATATCCCATGCCACCTTGGCATGTGCTTTCGCTAGCTGGTAGATTATCTTTTCTCCTTTTGTGTTCAGTTGTTCAGAAAGGTTTCAGTAGTGCTCTGCTTTGGCCACAGCAACTGTCTTCTTGGCCTCCTTTTTTCTGGCAGCTAACTTCTCCCAATTTTCGCTTGTCTTTTCTGCAAACCATTTGTTCTATGCCGCTTTCTTCTCTTGAAATTTCTGCTTGATGAACTCTGTCCAGAGTTAAACCTGTTTGTCGTTGAGCCATCTGCCCAGCTTAGTGGTGCCGAGGGTCACCTTCAAGGCTGTGGCAATGGAACTACATAAAGTTTTCCAGGTGGCATTTATTGAATCAGCAATGACTGGAGGGAATGTGATGCAATTCACAAATTCTGTCTTCTGATTATGCAACTTCCACCATTTAATTTTACCAGGGCCCGTATTCCCACAGTCCTTACTTGCATGTTTGCTAACCTTCGACCTGACCTTCATGTCAGTGATAAGCATTTTGTGCTGCAGGGTGAAGAACTCAGGTGGAATGACCTTCATACCTGCAACCACATCTGCAACAGTTGGAAAATCACATCATCGCAATAGGATGAAATCAATCTAGCTATTGTGATCCCTGCTAATGTAGGTGATTAGGTGGCTGGCATGTTTCTTAAGGAACGTGTTGCTGATGACATTTGACAACTGTATGAACATGACAACTGTAACCATTCTTGCACATCCAACGTGGTAATTTAAATCACTGCTAATGACAACAAATTGTTCTTGTGGGCTTGCGGATACGTGATTTAGTAGTTTCATCCAAACTAGTTCTTTCTCTTCTTTATTGCAGCTGGTTTGTGGAGCACAGACCGAGAAAATTCATAGTCGGTGGACCATGGTGTCATTGACAATGACTTGACTGCGCAGTTCAGAGTTAATGAGGATAGAAAGCCTTTGCTGTTAGGCATCCTGCTATAGATAAGTTTGTAGCCATGATTTTTGACCCTTCCATTGGGTCCCCTGTACGCACATGATGTTGACTTTGCGGCATTGACATATTTTGGCAAGTTCACTACTTCGTCCAGTTAATGTGCCAATATTCAATGTGGCAACTTCTTTAGCCAACTCCAACTATGAGCCGGTAACCCTTGCTTATTTCTTGCGGCAGTGGGGTGAGATCAACACGCATTGCTTCTAGGGTATGCTCTAGCATCATTCTTCTGCATTATTAAGGACATTTGATCCATTAGTTGCGACTTTTGTTGACTGACTGTTTTAGGGGCTTTCTTACTGGCAAGAAATGGTTCTGCAACAATACTTCAACACAGTCAAAACTCTAAGAGGGAACCCAAGCATGATACAATCAAAGGAATCTCTGCAGGTGATTTAACAACAATTGAAGGGGCAAAACATCTAGTGCATAACAAATCACTCAACCTATAATCCCCCAGCCCAGTTTCCAATACAATATACAGTAGGTATAGCAGCAGATTGTGTGACTGGAACTTTCAGTGTGTCCTCCTTTCCTACCTTTAGTGTTCAGCTTTGGTGACTTGGGTATCTGGCAACCCTATATAAAGTCCACAGATGTGAATATATATGAAAAGCAGTGCATATGCTTAAAGTGCATATACATAAGCTCTGGTATTGTATGTGTAACATTGATCTATTAACATAACAGCAAGGAGCACAGAGTACTAGATTCGACTGTCACAACACAATTTCTGTGGCCTCTTCATTTGAAATTCAAGAAGCAATATCTAAGACTAAAGTTCCTCCCTTCAGGGAAAGGTGTATTGTTTTTCAGCACCATGATCAGGGGCTGGAGGTCAATGAAGCATAACAGATAACTCAGGTAAGTGACAGTATGAATCTATGAGTGCTTGTAGTCAACAGCAAAAAACAGCGCTTTTTAACCATTGAGCTTTGCATCTTCCTTGACCCACGCTGAAGTTTCTTTTTTCTTTTCACAATGTGATCATGCCTCTTTTTTCCTGTCCAGATCATCACTCCATTTTCAGTCATCTGTTCATCCTACGGATTCAGCATGGTCTGTCAATCACTTGTTCTGCATCCTTCATTTACATAAAGCATACTCTCAGAACAGCAAAGAGCATGTAAGTTAGCATAATATTAATAAATATTGCAAAATAAAAAACAAGTGCCAACTAAGTTTTTTTTTCTCCATAATATCTAATTTCAATCAAATCTGTCAAAGCATTTTTGAGAATTTGGGAAATTTAGTTTTTTTTATTGGGGCGGGGGGGGGGGGGGGATACCCTTAAATATTCACATACTGAAATGTCCTTCCTTGGCTGATATTTAACATAAATTTAAGATTTTTAACTAAATTGCAAATAGTGTTGTTGAAGAGTAAGTCAGTCAGTCAACTTTGCATTTTATATATCTAGATTAGGTTGTGGACCATAGTCTTGGAAACAGTATATCCACAAAGGTTGGAAAGTGTAAGAAACTAAAATAGCAACAGTGGTTAGACATTATACTGTGGATCAACTTTAAAAAGAATCTGCACATTTGAAATGGAGTTTATGTTTTCAGAAGAGGTTTTCTCAAAAGCTTTTCCACAATAAAACAGAATGCAATAAATTAAGAGACTTACGACTCTGAATGTCACTAAATACCTGAAGATAAACTTGAACATCCATAATGGATATTGGTAAATTATCAAAACATATTTATAAAATAACATTAGAACATTACAAAAAATTTGACAAGGACAGGCCATTCAGCCCAACAAGCTTATCCATCCTATTCACTTAACTTGTCCAATAAACTTCAAGTCAAGATCTGATGGTTCCCAAAGTCCTATTTTCCACCTTACTACTTGGTAATTTGTTCCATAGGTCTGTGGTTTCTTGTGTGAAGTAAATTAGTGCTGGAGTTAAAGGCTTTACTTGTATTATTCTTGACACATGCAGAATGGCTGTCCTTACCAGCAGAACTGGAAAACATCATAACACTCACTAAGTCTTAAACTGTCTGGCTCAAAATGAACAAAGAAGATATTTATCTCATCTGGGAGTGAGGGGTGGGGGTGTCCATGGGCACAGCTGGTGAGGTTTTGTAGTCTTTGATTGCCTGTAGACCATTCCATAGTTGGGGTAAATCATATTTCCAGTCTGCTTCTGTACCAAGTCTCTGATGCTTTAAATTACCCTCTGTCACTCGTACATAGAGTTCTTGTAATCTGCTTTTGTAATCTGTGGCATTTGACTTAAAAGCAGCAGTCCGCTCCCTGAGGCAGAGGTAAGCAGCACCGTTCTCCTAAGGCTTCTGATTAGGGTTAAAGAGTACAGTACAGGTAGATACACACAAGTAGATACAGAACCTGTCATACTCCATCATGGAATCAACACATTCGTCAGATTCTCAGGAGAATCTTAAAAGACAATGTTGCAGTTTGGATTGGTGTTCTGGAGTCTAGCATTATACTTCCCTTACAGCCAGCTTAGTGCACTTCAGTACCTGTTTGTAAGGAGATAATAGAAGCACCAATAAGGCTTGCCAAACTCTGGGCGCAGGGTGGGCTTGAAGGTGTCTTTAATTGTGGTGAAGTAGTGATCGGTTGTCTGATTGCCCCCTACTGGGACAGGTGAAATGCTGGTAGATCTTGAGGAGGACTTTTTTAAGGCTGGAGATCGTTTCCGGGATTTGGCTCTCTTGTTTACGAATGGCAGCCACAGCCAGAGCTTCAGGTGGAATGTTAACAACCATGAGTAGCACTAAGGAAAACTCTCTTGACAGGTAAAAATGCTGGCAGTTGATTGTTAGGTATTCCACGACTGGCCAACAGGACTGGGAGACCACTTCTACATCAACAGCTGTTGATGAAAAATCACTTCCATTTGTCTTGCCATTGACTGTCATGTTCTGGTTCAAAAGGCACACAGAGAGGTCCTGAGTTTGAATGACTGTGTCCAGGTTGTTGGGGCTCAGTCAGGTCTCAGTGAAGCAGAGTACACTGCATTCACACAATTTCCAGTGTGAGCTGATGCTGCAGTGAAGTTTGTCCAGGTTACTCTCTGTGGACTGGAGGTTACCCAGCAGGATGGTAGGGATCTTAAACTGGTTTGGGTGCCACCTCTTATTCATTTCCTTTGCCAGATCTGCTGATGGTTGTGTTTGTTCCATCTGTTTGCAGACTTACAAACAATATATTTGAGTAAGGTATAACATTTTTTCCTAACAGCATTTAATCCTTGAATTGTTTGTTTGACACCCCTCGCTACTAAACCTAATTGTATACAAATTGGGGGTTGTGGACTCAGCAAAGTTAACATTAAAAAAAAATACCAATTTAAGACATCTTTCAATGGCTTAATTTTTAAATTAACCACTGCTTGAAATGGTTCAGTAGGCACACTGTGCACTCACCACTTCTCACAAATGATGTTCCACTTTCAACAAGCTTGCTCACTTCCACGTGTGCCATATTCCAAGGCAGCCTCAATTCTCCCCAAGCTCCCAATCTCTTGAACAGTTTCTAGATATCAGTGTGCTCAGATTTCTAAAGTGGACCTGCACACCAACACAAATGGATTTTTGTAACAGAAAGGATCTCAGAGTGTGCTGTCTTTCTCACTCCATCCACCCAACCAGAAGGCTGCACAGGGTGTCTTTTTGTCTCTGTCTCATTTACACTCCACCAGTGTTACAAGATTTTTAGCTGTGGTGAATTTCTTTCATCTAACAGCATTTTTAGAACAGTTTTACAAATAGGCAGACTAAGGCAATACATTTTACACAGAAGAACAAAGATGAATTTTAACAATTATTCAAAATAAAATAGACACATCCAATATTTAATTTTAATATTAATAATAATCATCAGCATAAAGCTATTGCTTCAAACAGAGTTGCCAGCGCTTCATCCATAAATACAGGAATAGGCTAATGTTAGAAAGCAGAACTGTACTTAAAGTGATCAAAACTAGAATCCGACATTGACAACGACCATATAAAACATACAGATATATAACCTTCACAAATGACTGAGTTATTTTTTTCCATTTTGCTTCTTTTGATTGATATGTAACTGCATAATTTCAGTAAATTAAAAATATAGAAATTTTAGGCTTTCTAATTTAAATTCCTTATCAAACCATACTGCTGTTCTTACATTAAAAATATCTTTTAAATGCATTTGATGTCCATCCATACATCCAGTATCCAACAAGCTCTAACCTAACTACAGGGTCACGGGGGTCTGTTGGAGCCAATCCCAGCCAACACAGGGCGCAAGGCAGGAAACAAACCCTGGGCAGGGTGCCAGCCCACCGCAGTGAATTTGATGTGAATAAGAAAAAACAAAAGAGCTACAGAAAAACACACAAAAAAAATCTCTAATCACTTGTTAAAATCCCAAATGGAGGGAAGGGGTGGGAATTAATAAATCTCAATTTTAACTGTGCATAGTAAATGTTTAGTACTTATAAAGTTAAAGCTGAAAAAATAGGCATACTTCAAAATATTTCAATTGCCCGAAGTGCCACACTAAGAAAAAAATACTGAAAACCCTTGGTATAGAGAAATGTAATCATATGTGTGTCAATAGTTAAGAATCTGCCTTGATTGACAGGTCTACTATTATACAAAACCATACAGTGTTCTTACTCTTAGCAGTAACTGAGATCCAACATGAACTCTGCTTTGCAGCATTGGCTTTGTATTAGTTGGAGGTTCTGACCAGATAGTACAACATTTTGGGGGACTTTGACTTGAAAGTTTGAGAATGCCTGATCTAAGCTATTCCATTAACAATGGCAGATAAAGACAACATTTATTATGGTTCCTTTTGATATAAAAACTCTCCCAGATTGTTCAAAGGACAAAATTATCGATACTTGTAAACGTTTTGTGGACAAATTTAAATATCACAGAAGTCCTTGGCTCAACACTTAAGAGATCTTAAAAAAATTTAGTGGTATGAAGCAAAATACGTATCCAACTACAATCACTGAACGTAGAACTCAACTTATGTACGTTAAATGACACAAAATCTAACATAACTATCATTATTTATTGCAAAATGGATTGTATCAGACCTCTAAATATAGTTGAAGGAACATATTACCTTCACATGGGAAAACTGTGTCACGTATCAAGGATTTATAGGAAAGGTACAAGTCTTTGCTGTCTGTGGCAGTCACAATTCACAGGGGACTACAGGACATTGCTGAACTACCTTTGTTAAACATGCAATTAATCACAATTAATAGAGCGGCATTGTTGTGAAAAATCACAATTAAAATTGTAATTGTTCTACAGCCCTAATAGATATAGTACATATATATACAATTCAAATCTACTGTATACACTTTTTACAGATTTTTCATGTGCACTGCTCTGCTTTTTGGTTAACAGGTGTACTAACATCAGATTTTAAACACTTCATCAGCACTCTAGAAGTATCATTTTGATCCTGATTCTGTTCAGTTTCAATCTTGAACCTAAGATCCCTGATTTGCTTTTGTTATATATTAAAACCATTAAGCGTTCTTTCTAGACATTTAAAAATATAATTTATATAAAAGACTAAATTACTTGCATCAGATACAAAACACCTCATAATACGTATACAGAAATATAAGAAATACATGTATTAAGTATCAGCTCTATACTTTTATAAGAAAGTGTCTTCTTTGAACCCAGTTGTTCCTGAAATAGTACCTTAAATCGCCACAAGTACACACATATATGCATTCTGCCATTCATTCATTTTTGCTGCTGTGTGTATTTATTTCTGTACAGAAGCACATCAAATGACACTTAACTACCAGTCCTCATTTTAAAAAGAATCTCTCATGAAGTTTCAATAATGTGCCACACTTTTAAAGATACACTCTAAAATTCCAACAACAGTTAAGTTGATCCATCTGCAAAGCCACAAATAACAAGGTACACATTCTCTCATTAACTTATTCAACTTGTTGTTCAGGTGTTTCAAAATAATATCAATAAGTACATCAGAGCGCACAGCACGTGGCAAACAAGTAAGCCTTAGTTCTGTTTCATACAGAAGCACAGTAAGAAAAAAAATTACGGGATAATCCTTATCTCGTACATATGTGCAAATAACCCCCTTGTGAAATATTTGTACCAGGAATCCTTCGCACGAACAGATCAATCAGTGTTTGCCTTCCTCTGGTGGCAGCATATGACTTCATACGATCTGTTATATTTTTTTGTCCCATACCTTTTAATTGATCCATCGTCTGACCTTGACTTAATCAGTATACAGTTTGAACAGTTCCTGCAGGCCATCCTACCAGAAATCTGCTCACCATTTGCGGTTTCAGTCAATCTGAACGTTTTCCAACATACGGCTTTGTTGTCGGCATTTTCTTTCAAAACAACAGAACCATTTTGAATTACACAAACTGTCCAATGTCCACGATTGATATGGTTTACCATCATTTTTAGACATCTTGAGTGATATTTCACTACTTTTACACAGCTAATGTAAAAATTTGCATCAGTACAATGATCAACAATGTGACATCATAACGGTCACATGCATAACATGTTATGGAAATGTAGAAATAAAGTTAATTGATCGGTCAATCATCCTAGAGATAAGTAAGCAGGCCTAATAATTCTCTAGCTATTTTCGTTTTATCACATTACAGTGACATAGGACAAAAAACTTAGTATTTTCACTTTCGAACTGCTATGGGTAAATTTTATCGTGGGTCACAGACACTGACCCATGACCCACATGACCAATTTGACCCATGACCCCTTGTTTACAGTGATGTGAAAAATATGACACCTTCTTTCAGTTGACTGTGATACTTAATATGATTTGGATCTCTTTAATTTTCAAAGTTCTGTCACAAGGAGATATTTTTGTTAAATGCAGTTGAATTTTGCCTACGCCAACATTGGTAGAAATTTGGCATACATCTCTCTTCATATAAACGGCACTAGACTGAGTGTAATATTGAAGTGATACTCTAAATTTACAAAGTACTTTGGCTCACTTTTATTTTACAGTTTTGTGACAAGAGAAAATGCTGCTTCGAGCTGCAGTTAGATTTTGACAGCCAAATATGGATACAATAGTTCTTTTTCTAGCAAAATGTGTATTACTCTCATATCTAGAGCTCAAGTCGGACTTCGATGTTTAAGGGGCACTAAATGGCTGAAGAATGTCTGGTCATTTAAACAGAGTCTCCTGTGTTAAACTGCAGGTAAACAGAACCCAGCATATTGAGAGTACTAGCTAACCTTGCACGCTTCAATATTAGCAGCATCGTACCACAATATTTAACAGGTATTGTAAAGGTTTCAAGGGGCTAAACAATGATGGCTATATGACGTTTATTGAGGTTAGGAATATATGACTGTCCTTGTCACCAGGCCCGTCGCGACAAGGCAGGCAAACCTATTGCTTGGGGCCCCAAGACAACGACTGGTTAAGAATAAAATGCAGCGACAAACTGTGTGAGCGCCCCATTGATAGTGAATGCACTAAAGTGCAATGACACTGTTATCGGGATCCCCCTCAAGGGGGCCCCTCTCGCTGACAGCAGCCAGCCAACCACGCGGTTCTCTGCTGCCGGCAAAATACAAAACTTCCTCGGCAGTCATGAAGCGGAATTATGCTTCAGGAAGCCAAAAAAGAAAGAAGAGAAAGGAAGAGGAGGATAAGAAAAAACAAGACAGTGGTAAGTGATAAATTACACACATAAAATAGCTCTACTTGTCTTGTACAAATGGTGCAATTTTGAGCAATTTTGTCAATTGAGCGGGATGTTCGCCAGTCTTTGGACATGGAGGACATTGTGATTGCCTTTGCAGAAAACAAGGCTCGCAAACAGCAGTTTTAGATAATTTGCACATGTTTGAGAGAACTGAAAAATGTTAATGTGAGTATGTATGTGTGTGTGTGTGTTTTTAAGTATTGTAGCGTTCTGTTCTTTATTGTAGAGTTCTGTTCTGCAGTTTGTGTTCTGTGATTTGCATCCCTCTCAGTTATTTATTCTGTTGTCCCTGTTATTTCTGATGGACTGTAATAGAGTGGAAGGTAAAGGAGGTTCCGGAGGGATGGGGGTGGAGCCGAGGCGGGGGGTGCGCTGTGGAAAAAAGAGAGCGTGTGAGAGAGTGCTGGAGGACGGGCATGTCGCTCTCGCTCGGAGTTTTTTTTAGTTCTGTCTGTTCGGCGTGGTTGCGGCCAACAGCAACCGTTTTTTTGTGATTAATAAAGAAGGAACTAACCAAGTGACCGTCTCGGATCGTCATTACGTCTGGGGAGACGCTACAGTATGTTGGATTTAGTTATTGTGCACTTTTTTAATGTATATTTGATTTTATGGTACAGTGGTGTTTTTTGCAAATGTTCAATTGTTGAAAATGTTCAAATTTTATGCACTTTATATGCAACAGCAGTATTTGCACTCTAAACATTTTTTTATTTATGCACAGTATATGCAACAGCAGTATTTGCACTGTAAACCTTTTTTATTTATATAAAGTGTGAGTGAATTTAAACTGTATGGCTATGCTGTGGTTCCTTTGCGTGCGTGCGGGGGGCCTCCATGTCCATTTTGCTTGGGGCCCCCAAATTCCTTCAAACGGCCCTGCTTGTCACTAATCTATACTAATAAACGGCAAAGCCCTCACTGACTCACTCACTCACTCACTCACTGACTGACTGACTCATCACTAATTCTCCAACTTCCCGTGTAGGTAGAAGGCTGAAATTTGGCAGGCTTATTCCTTACAGCTTCCTTACAAAAGTTGGGCAGGTTTCATTTCGAAA
>JANRMT010062854.1:137912114-137977652 GCA_026402145.1 Polypterus bichir lapradei
GTTTCTTACTGCATCAATAAACAGCTCGTCTTCTTCTTTATCTGAGACCTGACACACTGCATGCACGGGTTTTTTTTTTAACACTGTCTTCCTTTTGCGGGACATTCACTTTTTCCACCGTGTGCTTTGTTTCTGCAGTAGCTGTACTTATTACATACTTATCTTGTATTTATCAGACGCTTCATATTTTTTTGCTGCCTTTTCAATTGTGTAATTCGGTTTTTGTTCAGCGCTCTTCGGAACTGTTGCTTTTTGTCTGTGCACTGCGTCAGTTCACGTGAGCCGCTCGGTGTACATGCATCGAAGGTTCCCAGCTGTGCTGTTGCCATGTCGTGCTATGTCCATGGCTGTATCTAATGCTACCGAAGTCCCGGTACTTAAAACTTTCTCTCGCAGTTTCGCCGAGTTTGTGCCAAACACCACCCTGACTATCTCATCTTCCTCTGCATAAGCACAGTCCTTCACCCGTGAATATTTACCCGTGGCAGTTTGCTATTGGATTGCCGCTGACGGACGGCCTTATATGGGCAGGCACTAAATTACAAATGCCAGTGGCAGCCTGTCTATGAACTTAATTTAAAGTGTAGGTTTACACTGTGCTTTGTTTCCGAAGTAGCAGAACTCATGAATATGGTTGTATATATCACTCGCTCACTTCTTATTGTTTCGCTGCCTTCTCAATTATATAATGCATGTTTTCTTCAGCGCTTTTTGGGGCTCTTCCTGGTTTTCTACGTACTGCGTGATTACGTGGGAGGCGTGATGATGTCAAACTCCGCCCCCACGGTTTTCAAGCTCATCTCCATTACAGTAAATGGAGAAAAACAGCTTCCAGTTATGACCATTACGCGTAGAATTTCGAAATGAAACCTGCCCAACTTTTGTAAGGAAGCTGTAAGGAATAAGCCTGCCAAATTTCAGCCTTCTACCTACACGGGAAGTTGGAGAATTAGTGATGAGTCAGTCAGTCAGTCAGTCAGTCAGTCAGTCAGTCAGTGAGTGAGTGAGTGAGGGCTTTGCCGTTTTTTAGTATAGATATATATATATATATATCTATAGATAGATAGAGATAGATATGACAACAACACTCATATCAATGACAAAACAATTACATTAACAATCAAGTTACGTTATTTTTTACATTTTTCCTTTTCTTTTTCATAACTTGTTTAACACAGTACTTCTCCGCTGCGAAGCGCGGGTATTCTGCTAGTATGTAATAAAACTGAAAGACGGTGTCTTTTTGCTTAAATGATAAGCTAGCCAATTAATTTACCAAGTGTACCTACTTTTGGGTGAGCAAGTATCACCTGCAATTTAACTTAGGAATTCATCTTGTTAAAAACGTCATAATAGAAATGGGCGCAGCACAATTTAACTCTACTGGTGTGACTCGTTAATTTATGTTTTTATTTCATCTTTTAAGTGTTAGTTTATTCCAGAAGCTACTATGATCGTGTTTCTTTTGACTTTTTTTTTTGTGTTCTCTCTTCTCAACTTTCTTCTTCTAATGGGACTTTATTTGATCCTCCATCCTTGTTTTATTCATCTCCTGACTTATTTGTCTGGACGGCAGTGTTTACTTGTATGGCTGAACTGAGTGCCCTACAGACATGCAGATGCTCCCGATGCCGACACGGACGGTGTGTCAGCTTTGATGTTAAACACCACCAGCTCAATTTTTCATTGCTGGGCTTGGATTCCCGATGCTTGAGAGTCGTCTTTGACCCGTCCTCTCCTGTACAGGATGCTGACCGTGGCCCTTGGGCGCTGTAAACTGGATATAATTTCCATGTGTGTTCTAGGGGAGTAAACACTGCTAACCTTCATACGCTCACCCGAACGTCTGATCAGTGTCTAATAAAACTCTTATCCTGCAAGATTTTATTACCTAAAAGAAATTAGTCTTCTTTTGTCATCTCCGAGACCTGGATTGTTAATGGTGACTCATCATGTTTTACTGACTTGTTACCACCAGGTTATTCATTTTTTAACTCTCCTTGGCTGTCTCATCAATTGGGGGATTCATTGCCACTGTTTTTAAAAGCATGTTTTTTTGTCAGAGCCTTACAAAGGGGCTGTTTAGTTGCTTTGAACTACAACTTTTCTGAGTGTGTAGCTCTTCTTCTTTGCTGGGTGCTGTGGTTAATATTTATAGACCTCTGTAATGAATGATACATTAATTTCTGAATTCTCCAATTTCCTGGCTGTTACTACGCCCTCCTATGATAAAGTACTTATTGTTGGCGATTTTAACATACACATTTTTCATCAATCTAAACCTTTGGTTAGTGAATTTTTACAATTTTGGACACATTTCATTTTGTTCAGCATATTAATGCTCCAACTCATTCTGTCAGTCACACCCTTGATCTTGTTTTTACACGTGGTATTTCAGCTAATAATATTGATATAGGTGATGTTCCTTTTACTGACCATTTTTCTCTAATGATGGACTTGAATATTACTGTTGATGGTACTACTACAAGCTGTGTCCCATGCTATTCTCGCTTTTATTTTTAAATTCTATCTGGTTTTGAAACCATATTGTCCAGTCTTAATATACAATGCCAGTGTGATAATATTGACAATTCTGTCTTTTCTTTAAATCCATCATGTAAAAAAAATGCTCCCCTCAAGGTATGCCTGCAAAAAGTGAAGACCTGCTCCTTGCCTTAATGAAACTACTCATCAGCTGTGCCACTCCTGAAGAATTGCTGAATGCCATTGGAAGAATGATAGGTTGATTGTATCTAAGCAGATTTTTAGGGCTTCTCTGTTCAATTTCCAGGATGCAGTTAAGAAATCTAAACATGATCACTTCCCTGATTTTGTATCCTCTCATTGTAATAAACCTAAGGCTTATGACCTGGGCTTAAATGTATACCGTAGATCCCGGAATACAAGCCGACCCAGTATATTAGCCGATCCCCTTCTCTACCGGCTAAATTACATGTATTTGCCGATGACCGGTATTTAAGCCGACCCCCTTCTCCAAGCAAAATTTTCTAAATTTCCTTAAAAGTGTTTCTTAGGGTATATTTATAATGTTTATCGGCGAGAATTTGAGACTGCCGGCATTTTTGATGGAAAACAGGAAGTGATTGCGGAGAAGTTTGGTAAATTGGAACCTTTGTGTTGAAACTATATACGTAAATACGGTACATCGGCGGGTGGATTTCCGGAGACTTGTTATAAATTTGATTAACTTAAATACGCAATACAGTGGACCCTTGACTTACGAACTTAATTCGTTCGCAAAGGCTAACCCATAATGCGTTCCGAACCTCCCACTGCAACACTTCCTTAACCTTTTCATAATAAAAAACACCAATAATTTTTCTAATGTACTAACCAAAAAGTTATAAAATGTGCCTAGCCTACTTCGATTAGGCTAGGAGCATGGCGGCGAGCAGCGGCTCAGGGCTCTCCTTTTCAGTGCACTTTTTTGTTGTTTTTGTACTTTTTTTTTTGTCCTTGTTTGTGCACGATCGGTTCGGCGAACATCCGCTACACCATTCAGAACCTTATAGACATCGGTGTCCAGAGCCAGACATCTGTTTTGTGTTTTTCATCACACGCACAACATCCCAGACAACATAGCGAGACCAGCGTGCTCTCCGTGGTTTGTTGTCGGGTCTAAGAGACGACACAGACGGAGGAGGGAAAGAAAGCAGAAGCGGGGCCGCAGATACAGCGTTATGCTAAGGCTAAAAAACAACCATACAAGCCGTATACAGAACTTTTTTCTGCACTGAAGGAGCTGCTTTTAATCTCAATGTAGATGTGTATAGTGACATTAAAAGGCATTCTATTCTAGAAACAATTTCATACTGTACTCACCATTTAATTTGACATCTTTGGGCTGCAGGAAGGGAGGAGGAGGAGATATTTCCACACAATGTCCATCTTCGTTTTGAAATTACATCCACAAACACATGTATCTGGGCTCCGACTGACGCTACTAGCGGTCTCGGTTGTTTGTTTACAATCGCGCAAGCAGATACACGTGACCGCATCCGTTTCGTAACGCAAGATGTGGATTGTAAATCAAAAAAAAATAATTTTATTTTAAACTTCCCGATAATTTATTATAAATTTTATTAATAAAATCAACAACTAAAACACTTTTTTTAATAAATTCTTTATTTAATTTAAAGTACCGGCATGCAAAGTTACTTCTTCATCTGAAAGATGGCTCTGTGGTTTCGTCATTATTTACTTCCGTATTCATCAGCAAAACCGGCATTGCGCTGGAAATCTTGAATCTGAAATGATACTCGTTGTATAAACAGAACCCCAAACTCCAAGCCAAAAATCTAGGACGAAATTCTTGGCTTGTATTCCGGGATCTACGGTAGTCTACTTTTATACACTTGCCAATATTTATTTCAGTGGAATGTACTGTGTGAGTAAAACATCAAACTGTTAATCAATACACCCGCAATATGCCCTGTTTCCAGAAAATGGTGTACAGTCGCATGCTCATCTGAATGTATGCAGCACACAAGGAATATTAGCTGGTGCAATCTTAAAGTACTTGGTGCGCAGACTGTGGTAAGGGGTGAGCATGAGATACTAACTGGTGAGCATGAGATAGTAAGTTGTACGCACCAAATTGTCCCTCAGAAAATAAAATTATACCATGTTCCCTCAGGTGCTCCGTACGTGTGTGCAAACTGATAACTGTAAATGTAAAGTACGTACCTTAACTATTCCACACTCCTTTCATAAATAAAAGCCCACCTGTCTGCTTTTTATATCACTGTGCTATAACAGATAGAAGTGATCTTAAACTGAAGTGCCGTGTATAGTTATAGGCGGGGGGTATGTGTCAAAATCACAACTAGAGCTGTCAATCAAAATGATTAATGACTTTTAAGCCCTCTGACGTCATACCGGAAGTTCCGCTTCAATGACGCAAGACCGGAAGTCCCGCCCCGTCGCCTCCTGATGACGTCACGCCGGAATTCCCCGGCCCCTGAATGGTTTAGGGCCCCCTGTCCCCGCCCAGACTCCTCCTTGAACCCTCCCCTTGCACCCGATTAGTTCAATAAACTGTCAAGGGGCCGTTTGACGGATGTTTGCCCTCTCGTTGAACCAGCCCCGCACCGGTCCGAGGACGTTCCCATCCGTACCCTGCCGGCCTGAAGGGCCTGCCTCGGCCCCTGGGCCTGAGGCAGCACCTGATGGTCGGCCTCCCCACACTGCCCGGTCACCCACACTTCCCAGTCCCCCACACTTCCCTGCCAAAAGCCTAAAAAGCAAAGCATTTTGTTCTCATCTTTGCTTCAAACTAAGTCAAGCTGCTTTTTTTTTTCCCATCTCACACACAGATAAACTGTGAGATCAAAGACATGGTCTGAGTCAGACCACATTTAACCATAGGCTCCCCACACTTCCCGGCCACTTCTGAAAGGGCGGAATAAAACAGCCAAGCGTTTTCTAAAGACTCTGGCCGGGAAAAATGGAATCTAGGACCGAGGTCCCAGCCAAGCGTCGGATCCGCGGGGTGAAAAGATGTTTGTTGCCCGAGTTTCTTAAAGCTGAAGTGGCTGACCCGGGTCGGACCAAGTCATGTGAAACCAAGGTAGAATCAGACGGCGACGATAAGGGAAACCCAATGTTAGTTTACGCCAAGCCCCTCCCTTTTACCCTAAATACTCCACCTGTTAGTCCCAGGATCCAGACGGATGATCAGACCTGAGCATTCTTTGAAGCTTTTAGCACTCTCCGCATTTCCACAGCTACAGACTCTGAAATGACAGAGGTCGGCGTAACATCCTCAGGGTTTCTGCCTGAGGCTTCAAAGCCTGAATCTTACCAATTCTATAACTCGGACGGGACGGACGGCTTTCAGGACCGCCAAGAACGTGACCTGCGTTATTTTACTGTATGACCTGATTACACTCTGGGCTACAGACCTTGAAACCGACGCTGGATTTCAGTCTCCAGGGCTGGTGAGTTCTTACCCCGTCTTCGCTAATGGTGATCAGACGGAATCCTCTTACCTAGCTCCGGGACAACCTTGGGTGAACAAACAAGTTCCAGAGGAACCGATGTCGATCGGACTTTCTGAGACAGATATGCACTGCCCTGATGGGGTGCTGTCTGAAACCTGGAAAAAGGCCCTGCAGCTTATTAAAGGACTGATGACATCTCTGCTGGACATTATTGTCTACTACGACCAGAAAAAAGAATGTCAAGGGTGTGTTATAAAACATCCCGGACAGTCTAGGCATACCTGCCTCTTTGAACCTGAAATCGGATACCGACAAGGTCGTTTTCAGGAGATTCTGAAAATTTTCCGTAAGTTTTGGCTGAAGCGATTGGCGGTGAAAGTTCTGGGGTATTATAATATTCTATTGCCGATCCCCAAAATAGACACGGTGGTTGAAAAGACTGTAGATGAATTTG
Source organism: Polypterus bichir lapradei (assembly GCA_026402145.1). NCBI lineage: Eukaryota > Metazoa > Chordata > Cladistia > Polypteriformes > Polypteridae > Polypterus > Polypterus bichir. The sequence goes on from JANRMT010062854.1 coordinate 137,918,532, forward strand.
AAAATACCAGCTCTATTTATGACACTGTAATGCTGTGTGGCAAATGAGTTTTGTAAACGTAATATTAATCATGAGGGTTATATGAATCTGTGGACTAAATATGACCTGGAATTTGATGATATGATAGAACTGATGGGGCTTTCTGAACCTGAAACCGCAGCAGTCTGAACAATTCGGAATCCTAAATAAATGTTTTCTAAGTTGTTAAGTGTTGTCAGTGTCTGTGTCATCACTGGCGATGGAGCAGGTCTTGGAAAAAATGTATTATAACTCTGAGAACCCGGGGGCCTTAGGGGGTAAAGAATCCTTGAAAAGAGCTCTCTTGCACGCTGGACACCGTATTGGGGACCAAGAGGTATCCGACTGGTTATCGGGGCAATACGCCTACACGATCCATAAACCGGCCAGAATCCATTTTAAAAAGGAATAAAGTGTATGTTTCCAATATAGATGGGCAATGGCAGATCGATCTGGCGGATATGACAAACCTGGCCAAGTATAACTGAGGCTACAAGTATCTGCTGACTTGTATAGATATTCTTTCTAAATACGCCTGGGTCAGGGCTCTGAAAAACAAAATGGGTAAAGAAGTAACCAGGGCTTTTCGAGATATTTTGGAGGAAGGTAGAGTTCCCGTCAAACTTCAGGCCAATAGCGGTAAAGAGTTTCTCAATCGGGAATTTCAAAGCCTGCTCCGTAAACACGGGATAAAACATTTCACCACCGCTAGTGAATTAAAGGCTTCGGTGGTGGAGAGGTTCAATCGAACTCTGAAAACCAAAATGTGGCGCTATTTCAGCTCCAGCAATACCCGGTCCTATCTGCCGGGGCTACAGGACTTGGTGAAATCTTATAATCTGAGCTATCACCGAGGCATAAAAATGGCCCCTGCCGAGGTAAACAGTTCCAATTTTTGGAAAGTCTTTAAAAACGTATACGGTCTAACTAAACACAAGACAAGTGTAAAATATAAATTCAAAGTCGGAGATACGGTGAGAGTGTCGAAAGCCCGCAATCCTTTTACCAAGGGCTACGAACAATCATTTTCAGACGAGGTATTTACCGTTTCTGAACTAGTCCCTAGGGATCCGCCCGTCTACAAGCTCAAAGATTATGACGGCGAAGACATTATAGGTTCCTTTTACGACGCGGAGTTACAAAAGATTCGAGGGCCGGACGTCTTCAGGATCAAAAAGATCTTGGCGAAAAAAAATATCAGTAGAAAAAAAGCATATTTTGGTGAAATGGGTCGGATGGCCCGAAAAGTTTAACAGTTGGATCCCCGAAAGCTACGCGCAAGACGTTAAATACTGAGAATGAAAAATAGTATTTCATTCACCGGCTGTTCACAATGGAGAGAAAAAGCTTTTACGTCGTTCTTCCCAGCAATTCTTCCCAGGATGTTTTCCCTAATAATACCATCGCCGAATTTACCGTCAAATTAGCCGCCCCGATCGAACTACAGGGTCCCTGGGAAGTTGCCTTGGCCGAAATTCAGTATCCGCACACCTGGAATACCCTGGATAAACCGGATAATAACTTTATCGTGGTGTCCCCGCGAATAGTTAAATTTTACACTATTCCGGCGGGATATTACTCTAGCCTGGAGAAAGTAACCTCGAAGATGAATGAAGCATTGGCGAAAGAAACCAAAGCCGTCCAGAGAGGCTCAGGCAACACTCCAATACCTGAAAACACCATGAGATTCCACTACAGCGCTATCGAACGAAGATTCTACGTCGTAAGCACCGTCAAGGATGAATCTTTGCATGTCAAGGGACAGTTGGGCAGGCTTTTAGGAACTCATGCGGACATGAACATAGGTCTGGTGAATGAAGCTCCTTACCCCGCGGATATCAGAGCGGGGTTTTATACCTTGTACGTCTACAGCGACACTGTGTCTCACCAAAGAGTCGGAGACAGCTACGTCCCTCTCTTGAGATGCGTACATATTGAGGTTGAGATGAATAAGATTACCACAATCACCTATGACAGGCCGCACTACGCTCCGGTCAGCAAGAGTCAGTTTGATACTTTGACCATTGAAATAAAGACGGATCAGAACAAACTGGTTCCATTTCAGTTTGGTAAAGTCATTGTCAAGTTACATTTCAGACCCTGTAAAAGTTGTATACACAACTTTTCTCACTAATACAGAGATGAGATCTTACCTGGACCCTAGCCCCTATGTGCAGTATTATGAAGCCCAAGCGGGCAACGGTCTCCCCAGGTTTTCCGGGGCCCCGGTGATGTACGGTTCCGGGATCGGCGGAATATTTCGCAGATTGTTTAGACGGGCGTTGCCTCTCTTAAAAAGAGGATTCGAAATTGTCAAACCCCACATTAAATCAGCCGCTAAGAATATTGTCAAAGACGTGGTGGCAGGGGCCATGTCGGGAGCGATGTCTCGAGGAAGCGAAGAAAATCAATCGGGGTCGGGTCTGATGGTGATGAGGAAAACTAAGCGTAAGAAAGAGTGAATATGAAAGTTCTCAGTATGCCAGCCGGGATACGAGTGAGCAATCAGGAGAACCTGTTCTTGGGACAAATACCCAAGTACGTGGTCCTAGGCCTAGTGGATAATGATGCCTTTTCAGGGGATTACGCCAGAAACCCCTTCAATTTCAAGCATAAGCAGGTGGAATTCCTGGCCTTGTATTTGGACGGAGAGCAGATTCCAGCCAAACCATTTCAACCTGATTTTGCTAATGACATCACCGCTCGAGAATATTACAACCTCGTGTTGGCCTCCGGAAAGCATTTGAAAGACCAGTCTCTAGCCATCAATCGTTCTGAATTCTCCCAGGGATACACCCTCTTTGCCTTTGATTTGACGCCCGATCAAGAATGCGGAGACCAATTCTCCTTGATGAAAACCGGGAACATGAGATTTGAAATCCGCTTTCGACAACCCCTACCCCATACTGTGAATCTAATAGTGTACGCTGTCTTTGACAACATCATTGAAATAAACCAGAGAAGAAACATACTTTATGATTACTAAAAAAGCATGAACACCCTGCAGATCGACGAACTCCTGTCCGGTAACCCGTACACAGAAAATCTGTTTTACGGAGTGCTGGCGTGCAACCAACTGCCAGAAAAGATACTCACGGATCTCCCGACCATGATCGTCGTCAATACTTACCGCCAAAATCAACCCGGAGAACACTGGTTGGCGATACATCTCAGAGAAGACGGAACTGGAGAATTTTTTGATTCCTACGGCGCCCCACCAAACTTTTTCTATTTTCCTGAGGAAATATACAGCTTTTTAAACAGAAACTGTAAAGACATTATTCACCATACCCGTCAGCTTCAAAGCTGGTTTTCTAACGTCTGCAGACAACATTGTATTTTTTTCCTGCATCACAGAGGGAAAGGACGTTCTTATAAAGAGATTATGAACCTGTATTTTAATGAAGTCACCAAGAACGATGATATGGTTCAAAAGTTTGTCAACACTTTGTCTAAGAACGCTTCCAGAGGTTTTCAGGATCATCCCTGCATGCAAAGTTCTATGCCCTGTCATCATCTTAATAAAGAATAGACCGCCTGTGTAATCCAATGTAATATTTTATTAAAAACAAAAATATAATTACATTTCAATAAGGAATCCATTCATTCTTTCTGCGAGATCTGGTTTTCTTGCCCACAGGTGTATCGGAAGCAGCGGCAGCAGGGACCGAGGCAGAGGCAGCAGAGGCACAGGCCCCGTCCGGGGCACAAGTTTTGAAACTCTCTAGAAGCTCTCTCGTGTCGATGATCGGCACGGCAGAGGTCGGAATGTTCAATCCGGCCAGGGCCTTAATAAATTCTTTCCAGCCCCTGGGTCTCCGATATGTTGTGACGGGCGGTTAAGTTTCGCATTAGATCGACCATATTCGTACCGGGTAAAGGTTCTCCGCGAAACACAAACTCTCCCAAGTCATTCCAGTAGGTTGTATTAGGGTGATGCGACATTTTCTGTAAAACAATTTCGGTATATTTGTTTGATTTATCTGGAGCACTTTTCAAAATCTCTTCGTACACCCTTTCTTCCAGGGTACTAGGAGCCTGTTTGAGAGCTCCCGACGGTTCCTCGTGGCTCTCGTCAGGCAGGCAATAACGTCAGAGAACCGGATTGTTTATCCGCTTTTTTCACAAAGGTCAGGTATCTTTGTAAGACGGTCGTATAAAGTTTTACTTTTGCATCGGCGCTCAAGTCACCGCGTTCAAGTATGAGTTTCATTTGTTTATCCAGTTCATTTTCCGTAGCGCTTAAAAGGTCGGTGGAAGTTGGGGCTTTCTGATGCCATTGAGCCATTTTTTGTTGAGGGACCAGGTACATCTTGCGCGTGTATTCCATATTTATAATCTCGAACCTATTAAACTAGTAATGAAAGGAATGGCAGCGCTTAATAGGGCCCCGAGAAACCCTCCTTTCTGATTTAAAATGGCTTTTTTCTTTTTAACGGTGAGTTTTTTATCGCCGAGTTTTTTAACGGAGCAACGATGCTTCTTCAGCAACTTGAACTGTCTGGAAGTCAGGGGTATGTGGCCTTTTCAAGTATTGAGAGCTATTTCGGCCAGAGCGTAAATGAAATTGTCCGGAGCCTCGCTCAACAGCGCTTTTCTTCGGCGACGTGTAGGGCCTTGAGCAGAGGGAGATTTCTTTTTATTCTGATCGACATGCCGGCTCTTTCTCAAATACTCGGGAAATCGTCCGTCTTTATCTTTTCACGATGTAGGCCGCAGGCCAGTCGGGAGGAAACAAACCGGTACGTAAACAAAATTCGTCAGGCATCTGGGCTTTCAGATCCACAAACAGGTAACTGTAAGGGGCTTGCGTAGCGTCCTCAAAGGCCTCCAAGAAAAATTTCACCCTACCGGGGTACATTTGACGCACTAAATTCGTAATTTGCAGCTTATCTCTCGGGTTTTTAAACAGGGTAATGTAATTGGCGTTCAGATTTATCGTTCTACTTTTCTTGCCTTGAAAAAATAAATTTTGGACCAAGTAAATGATGGACAAATTCCTGTGAGGAGTATATTTTGTGAAGGCCCTCTCTATCTCTTGGCTATGGCTTACCTCGCCTGTTCCATCAAATCATCGACGATCGCCAAGTTCACTCGGTCAGGCGGTAGTAGTTCATCGTCGCTTAAGGAGGCGGGTAACCCCTCCAAAAATCTGATATTGGGAAATTGGGCTAACAGTTCGTCGTACAGAGTCTGCCAGCAGCTATAAAACCAGACTATATTGTCAGGTTGATGAGAAAGTACACGATCCGTGTGCTCCAAAAGCTTTTTCACATATTGCGATTTACCCGAACACGAGGGTCCCGAGACTATTTTTGAGAACGGATGCTGAAGTCTAACGTCAAAACCCTGTTTAGTATCCATAGGGGAGAGATGTGAAATCAGGCAAAAGAACCCTTTTGTTGTACACCACTCTGAATCTTTTTCTGAGTGGACGATTTTGCAACGTCAGGTTCTTTTTGTTCCTATGAATCTGCGTGCTGTGAACCGTTATTTCTTTCGTGACGTCTTGTTCTACAAAACTATGCACTAGATCCATTAATGAGTATAGGTTTACTGCTTGAGCCGTTTCGTGATTGAGAGTAATGCCCTTTACCTTCATGCAGACCTTGCCTTTGAACGTTTTGTACGCGTACGTTTTCGGACCCCCAGAAACAAATTCTTCTATGAAGTCGTCAGGATCTAGTTCACTGGTGAGTTCACCTAAATAGTCCCCGAGGGGCGGAGTGTACTGGCCGGGTGAAGCTGTGAAGAGAACGGAATCTGTGTCATGATACAGAATCCTGGGCCCTAAACGATCCAACAAATCGTACAATTCTAGTCGGGCATAGGCCGTGGTGAAAGCGGCGATCACCACATTGACGGGCCCGGGTAGAACGTATCTATCATCGGCATACCTTCACTGGACTTGAGCGATTTCGTCGCTGATAAAGCCAAAATAGGAGACCCGATACACGTCTGAGAACAGGTAATCGAAGAATTCTTGCGTGTGTGTAACAAACGTCGTGGTCAGTTGGTTAGGCTTCTGACTGAATTTTCCCCAAAGAGAATTCAGAAATAGCTTGGAAATTTGTCTCTTAGCGGGGTTGGAAGCTATGTTTTCACTCTCCAATAATACGCCTTCTTTTAAGAAATAGTCGTCCACATAGCGCCGGCAGGATGGCCAGCCGGAAGCCTCCTGTTTGCCTTTCAGATGAATTTTGATGTACTCGGAAAATAGATCTGCGGTACTCTGTTCGTAATGCCATATCTCATGAATTTTTAAAACTCTGTACCCTTTATCTAAGGCCTTGAGTATCTCGACGCTGCACCAGGTTCCTGTTAAAGACCTTTCCCGATCGTTGTGACGGCAAAGGCGAGTGGACGTCTGGGTTTCTGCGCACGTACGACACAGAACGAACATCAATTTATCACAAATTCTTAAAGGGAGGACCGGAAAGTACAAATTGTGAGGGGCTAACACTGTGATTTTAATGAGCCCAAAGTATTTCTTAAGATCGCCAAACTCCTGGAAAACAAGGGTCGGATGGCCGATCGGTAGGTTTTGGTTTTGTTGACGTAAGGGTACAGACTCGTAAAATCGTAATAATGCATTTGCTCGTCGCCTTGAACCTTATGATATAATTTGATCGCGTTGGTGCACCCTCCATACAGGGCGTCACGGGGATTGATAGGTTCAGGAAACTCAAAGCGTCTTAAGAAATCCTGAAGCTCCGTGTCCTCTTTTTTCATGCGTTCCCATTGATGTTCCCAAAGGACTCTCACCGTCAGATTAAATGTTTCATGCAAATTCTTGGGTTTGTCGTCAAACGTTTGAAACAAATCGGCATTAGGAACCCCAGTGAGAGGATGTTTGGCTTGCGTCTCATAGCACTCTGGACATCCGTGATAAAAGCAGTCGGCGAACTTAAAGGCCGTTGGGACACCCTGAACTTCGGCGTAACCATCTAAATAAAAGGAACCCATCTTGACTTCACCGTGATTCAGGGCGTGCCGAATATTTATTTTTTCCTTTTCGGAAAGAAACATCAGCCATTGAATAGAAGCATTAGAATAAGCTTTGTGAGTGCTTTTGTAATGATCACTCGGAATGATTCCGATTGCATTATCGGGCATGCAGTTTTGTCTGCACATGGACAGGCAGAGAGAAGCTAGGGTCATACACTGAAAAGGATCGATATCGCCGATCCTGACCACTTCCTCTCTAAATTTCATGCATGCCGTTCTCAAAATAACCACTGTCGTTTCGACAATAGTAGGCCATTTCTTGTTTAAAGTTGAAGGCACCGCTTTTAATCGAATCGTACCAAGTCAAAAACTCCTGTCTTTCCTGGCTCATCATGTGCTCAAAACCGTAATATTTAGGTTCGGGGTACGGTCCGATGTAATTTTGATTTTCTGCGGTGTTAAAGAAATGGGGAAAGTACCCTTTTTGAGCCTGGAATCCCAGGGCTTTGGGCATACTGCTCAATTTCTTAGGCAAGAAGTTCAACGAATCGATAAATCAAGTTATAATCTTCTTCTATAAAGCACATTAGTTTACACCCCTGAGATGTAACAGGCGGAGTTTGTCCGCTCTCGATGAGATATTTCAAAAGGAAATAGCCGTCATACCCCTTAGAATTGTGAGCTATGAACGTGTAATCTTCGTATTTCGGACATCGATATCTGTGGAATAACTTTGCTACGCAATCCTCACCGGCCCGACTCCAAGATTGACCGTTCCAATGCATGAAGTGGATGTAATTGGGGATGTGGGTTCCGTCATCTTGACGGCACTCAAAATCGTAGAACACATAGTTTTCTTGGAGCGGTCTTTCCGGTAAGCTTTGAATAAAACACTGATGATTTTCAGCCGACTCTTCCACGACAGCTCTACAAACGCGGCAGTGTTTGGGTCGACACTTGTGAGGTTTTGACTCGGCATTCACTACGCATTTCTGATTGCAGAGAGCGCAGACTTTCTGGGTATTGCAGAGGCTTTCAGACCGACGTGTCTTTTCATTAAATTTCTGTGTTTTGTGGAAATCGAAGCAAAACCTAGATCGGCAGAAACGATGGCAATCGGTACATCGAAAAGCTTCTCTGTCAACCGCTCGACAGTCTGTAGATAAACAGACATTGCAGTACTGCTCGCAGCAATGTCGTGCCGGATTAGAATATCCCGTGTAGCAGAAATCGCAGATGTAGTAAAATCCCAGAAAGCCTTTTAGATTCAAAATACCGTAATAATGCTCACGGTGCAAAAACAAGAAAGCCGTCTTTGGATTTCGGCCCTGAGACGTTTCAAATTTTAATAGAGCGCTAGCGTTCAGTTCCCGGTACCAAACGATAATTTTAATACCCATGAGCCTCTCAAATTTCTCTACATCTGAAAACGTTACTTTCTGATCCGTAGATAACCCGACCCTGACGCGCAGTCGACGAGCCTCTTGTTCACACAATTTCTGATTGTGTCTGAATCTGTTGTTTAATACAGCCAGCAAGCCCCTGGCAAAACAGCACTGATCATCCGGGCTGAAGGAGATCAATAGGTGCTTACGTTTCTTTTGAACGATTACATCGTTGAAAAGGGTACAGGCTTTACGCCTAGGACACCCTCCGCCAGCCGGAACCCTGACTACCTGAACGATTAGCATCAGACTAGAATCGACTAAAATAGTGGCGTGACTCTGGAGAAGTAACTCAATTTGATGAAAAAAGTCCTCGACAGAAAGCGTGCCCGCCGGGGTTAGGGAAAAAACACCGGGGTTGAGAGAATCGGCACGTAATTCTAGCTGCACTAAATCCTGAGGATTCAAAGTGCTTGTAAAACCATCTAAAATGTGCTGAAGGGTCTTGTGCATATGATGAAATACTTCGGCGAATGAATCAAGTGCGTAGGCCTCAGAAAAATTGAAGCGGTGTCTGATCTCGATATTGTTAAATTTTGGACGCTCCGTGATAGACAAATTATTTAATCGAGAGGTAGACGATTGTGGAGAGTTTACTGGCGACTCTGGAGACGAAGGATTCTCCGTATGCGAGGTAGAGGGTTGTGGAGAGTTGGTTTCGAGACTCAAGTTTACCTGGGACAAATTAGTCACTCCCGATCCCGTCTGAGGATGTCGGGGTGAATTACCCAACTCTGTTAAGGCCTCAACAGGCGAGTGATGAAGAAGGGCGTTACTGGGCCCTGAGGTAGGTGATGTACATGATGTACGTGAGGTAGAAGGTTGTGGGGATATTACATTCGTGTCTAGGGTATAAGGCGCTGGTGAAGGGGCTGAAGACGTTCTGGCCTGAGAAGAGGTATTCTTCAAAAGCTCCATCAGAGCATTAACTAAGGCTATTTCATCAGAATTTAGAACCTGAAGCGCGTTGTCAATCAGGTCAAAATTGTCGATCGGATGTGTTACGGGGAATGGTGATTGAACAATTTCAGGAGATCGTGGAGGGGTGGGGATTTTAGGGGGCGTTATAGAATATTCGAGGTTATCAGACATCTCTTTTAATAGTCTCAGGTTTTCACTGGATGGTCTTTTCCTACCTTTACGCCCGGCAGGATATTCACACTCATTGTCTGTATCACCGACGTTGCGGTCACCGTCATTACCGTCATTGCTGTCACTGCTGTCACCGCTGCTGTCATTGCTTTCAGGCATGACCTAAATTTAATCAAAAGTAATAGTTATAATCACAGAGTATAATAATTGTTATTTGCAGTCGATGTTATTTTTCATGCAAAAAAAGTAACATAATACCTATCCTTTAATTTTGGGTTAGAACCGTGTAAAAAGCAGCTATCGGGTTTTTCAGGCTTGAACTAAATTTAATGTAAGGTGACAGTTATGATCACAGAGTATAATAATATTGATTTGCAGTCGATGTTATTTTCATGCAAAAAAAGTAGTATAATACCTATCCTTTACTTTCGGGTTAGAATCCTGTAAAAAGCATGCATATTCATCAAATATAAGCACATATCGGGCGCGGAATTGTACATAGGACCCTCTTATTCTACAAAATGATCCACTAACAGGCCGAAGATTTCAGTCAGCTCTTGCAGCCTTTCTTGATGCCTCTGTTCATGTTCAGGCCTAAGGGAATAACGAGAGCCGAGGTCAGAGTGAATCGTTGGGGGTGATGGGGACACCCGGCGGGATAAGCGCCGTCTGATGCTGTCATAGGGGCCGGGAGAAGGCCGTCCTCGGCTGTCGCAGGACCTGGACGAAGGCCGGTCGCTGATCTCAGACGGGGGTGGTGTTTGCAGAGTCTGCCAGTTACGGTACTGGGTTAGATTTTCTGATCCGTTCAACAACTGAGTTAAAATGCTTGGGGAGCCTGAAAAGAAAAGTTAAAGACCTATTTTTACAACATCTGGTGATACGTCTGAACCCCATGCGTTTCTTGGATAAAACTGAAAATGACACTCACTGAGGCTGTTTACCTCTGGGGAATCCCTTTGAGAAACTGTTTCGTTCTGTAAAGGATTTTCGTCAACAAAAAATAAAATGTATACGCTCTTTAAAATAACAGGCCAGACAAACACAGCCAGAGGCGCGCATTCAAAATGCGTAAGCTCTTTAAAATAACATTCCCCGCGCCCATGGCCTGGCGTAGCTCAAACAAAATGCATACGCCCTTTAAAATACCAGGTCACATACACACACAGAGGCGCGCATACAAAATGCATAAGTTGTTTTAAATAACATTCCCGGAGCCAGTGGCCTGGCTTAGCTCAAACAAAATGCATACTTTTTTTTTTTTTTTTTTTAAAATAACAGGCCACACACTGTCACACACAGACAAGCACACACACACGCAGGCTGATGATAAACCAAGGAGGTTTTATTACGCGTCAACCCCCCTTTTCACTCCCAGTTCAGACCTATAGAAGTACGGCACTATAAAAAATTATTTTATGCTAGCTAGACAGACTCTCGCAGATGCTAGGCTATTTGTAACAACCCAAAACATTTTAACAAAGCGCACGTGCACTCCATACAGTAAAATGGACACAAACTTCTTCAGATTAGACAACCGGCCCTGATAAATACATGAACATGTTATAATATTCATTTACCCTATGATTCAACAATACACATGACGCGTCTAAAAACCCTGGGGACTTTGGGCTCGACAATACTGAATGAAAATAATTGCATTTTAATTTACAATGAAAGCGCGAACAAGCGCGCACACTTTGGAACTTTGTAAACACCAGGCATGAACGCGCACACAACCGCCGGTAGGAAATTTGTAAACACTTTATCGATTTTAAAAAATATTCTTACCTGTATCATCATAATGACTCGAAGAATCTATTTGAATATAAATTTCTAGAAAAATAAATAAAGGATTCAGCCGTAAGTTATTTTTGAAATAAAACATGATTCATGTAGACCGGCACACTCGGCCTAAAGTATTCTCAATAGGCGCTGACACGTACACCTTATACGGATAATTAAGACCTATATATTTAAAGACTGTTAAATAAAGGATTGAGCTAATAGTTTGCATTAAAATAAACTACATTTCACTCGGCGATTGGTTAGGCACGATAGATTGGGACTGTGCGCGCTATCATCTAGCGCGTGCCCGACCACAGTCAAAATCGCCCATGCGCACTGGACTGTGCGAGCTAACATCTAGCGCGTGCCCCAGTCAAGTCTGTTTTTAAATCCAGTTCGCCGTGTCCGTCTCTGTGGGCGCGATTGCACGACCGCGGGGAGTTGATGAGGCGATTGGGGCGAGTCACACACGATCGTTCTCAAATGCTTTGTCAGCTTACTGCGGTGTGTGAATAAAGCGCTGCGCCCACGGAGACGTATATTTATGGGCCGGCTGGATAGGGGGAAGGAAAAATGAAAAGATAGAACATAAGGAGGTTAAAGAAGGGAAAAGGTAGTCATGGGAGACGATCCAGACACCAGGAAGGAGAAGGCAGCACGAGCTGGGGCTCCATGAGGGAGCGCAGGCTGAGGCGATCTAGGGGCTGGTTCATCTCACTGACTAAGCATGTAGATTGGGGGAAGCGAAATGTAAGACCCCCCAAAATGGATCTGAGGAGCGACTGAGTGAGCACGAAGGAAGACAGGAGGTGTGCCGCCCTTGGACGGTCTGGCTGCGCAGTCTGCAGCGTGATTCTGTTGGCCAAAACAGGGATTGGCAGAAAGCAGTTCGTGCTGCAAAGGTTCCGCCAGCAACGCAAGTGAAGGATGAGCCGTGGAGACAGAAGGTGGTGTGCTGTGATCGGGCGAGGAGAAAGACTGCATTTTAACGGATTTATTTATTATGGATTTTATCACCAAGTTTCACTGGCTTTATGGATTTGCTATTTATTTGGGTACTGTATTTTTCTGAACACTGCACAATGGACACTTTTGGTTTTACTTTTGACTGTTTTTAACAAAAGCACTTGAGCACTTTCCACCATCCCCTGGCTTCAATGAGATTTCTCAGCTCATCTCGGTCATAACTATCGACGGTGTTGGTTCAACAGACTCCCATGTAGGAAGAGGGAGTATGTAGGGGACCGACATCGTCACACTATTACACAGTAACCAGGTACATTACACAGTATTGAAAAAAAAATAAAATAAAACAAGTACAACTTGGCTTGCAGTATTATCCAGTAGTATAGAAACACTATTCATACATTTCAACATAATGGTCCACATCCGACCTTTTAAAACCAAAGTATCTCCAGACAACAGACACGGCACCTTTTATCATCAAAAGTTCTTCTGTGTCATCATGTTCAACTTTATCGTCTACTACATCTTCCGTTTCGGAATGTTCTCTGACTATTTTCACCGCTCAGTACCTCCACTTACGCATGTACTCCGTTGCATGCGTATTTTGCGGTGCACCAGTAAAAAAAGGTCCCCCCTTAAACAGTTTCCCGCTGCGCCATGTTCTGAACATTGTTTAGGCTATTTAAACCGGTGTTTAGGTATAAGAAAAATTCATACAATAACAAAAATAAAAAACGGTTTTTGGTATGAACCGGTATACCGCCCAGCACTACTATCAAGCCAAAGCTGTGTGCCAGTCGTCTGATGAGGATGAGAAGCCATGACTTCAACGGAACTTCAGCACCTAAACTTTTGGGACAGAATAAGCAATGCCTTTTCCCTGTGAAGTGGAAAAAGACAGCAGAGATGCTGTAGGCTATATCATGAAACAAAGAGTAACAGCACAAATTGATTGGTAATATCATTGTCATTAAATACATTTGATGTCCAAATTTGTGGGTTACCCTCCAGAGTGCAGTAACCCTCCCAGTTACCAGTTTTTCAAAACTTAAATTCATCAAGACATACCTGAAGTCAAACACAGCACAACAAAGTATAATAAGCTTGGCTATCATCAGCATCACCACAGACCTTGCACAGAAGCTGTTGTGTGATAACCTGATAGATGACATTGCCTTGTAAATGTAGATGTGTGCTGTAGTGATATGCAACAAATAGACTGAAGAAATACCTCAACATTCAGTTTCAGGTCTTGAGTATTTTGAAAATGTATTTGATGTTAAAAGTTATAGTTACGTTTGTGATATGTGGGTTCTTTTTTATCATGTACTAACAGGAGTACCCGGCGTTGCCCAGGAATGTATAACTGGTGAATTTCCCAAATGAAAGAAACAGAACATAGAAATAGAACAAACAGTTTTCTGATTTACATTTTATTGTAAGTTCCTCCACTCTGGATTCTGTCTGCTGTGGCGTTTCAGACGCCCTTGAAACAGACTTTCTTCAGGCATCTGAAGTGGACCTTCCTATTCTTTTTTTTGGTGGCATGGGTATATTAGCGAAATGCAGGACAATTATAATGTGTTATATGGTATTACGTACGGATTAAGTCCCACAGTGAGATGAATGTACCTTATTTACAATATGTCAGAAAGTGAACAAATAGCACCAGACAGTCAGAAAGAGCAACACTGAAATTGAAAGTAAGCAAATAGCACCACAAATATGGAAAGCCAGTGAGAAAGAGTAGCACTGAAACCATACTGGGAAAAATGTTAGGGAGGGGTGGTCTGTTTGTAAGGAGCGTCTGTGTTGAACCATGCTGCTATCTAACGGACGTTGGTAACTACAGAAAGAAGTGACATACAAACACTGCTGCGTGTGGGGAAAATGGTGGAGAAAGGATGCTGTCTTTTTAAGGTGAGTCTCTGTTCATATGTGCTTGCATATAACGGACATTGGCGAATGAAATACAGCACTATCATACAACAACTGCTGCGTCTGGGGAAAATGGTGGGGGAAGGATGCTGTCTATTTAAGGTGAGTCTCTGTTCATACGTGCTTGCATATAACGGACGTTGGCGAATGAAATACAGCACTATCAATACGTGTGGGAGTGTGACTTACGGAAACGCGGGTGTGTCAGCCTGTCACGCGCACTGGGTCGTTCACATTTTATATCCATATGGCAGTTCCCCTTCACCCGATCAAAGCAGTCGGCCTTCTCATACTTGGACACTTCCACCATCTTTTGGCATTTTAAAGAAACATGGGTAAAGAGCGAAACACAGAGACCAAAGCTGCCGCTAGATGGCTCCGCGGTGAACGTCTGTTGCAACATCCGGCCATCTTGTCAATGATAAGTATGGGAACGTGTGCCGAATGTTGTGTCGGTTAAAAGGTGCCCTGTGCTTCACCACAAACATTTTTCCCAACCAAACATACCCCATGACCTCTTCCTGGTCGCAAAGGAGCCCCATCCAGAGTTTGGTGCCGATCGGACGCCCGGTGCAGATTTGCATGGCGGACAAACAAACATACATACATACACACATACATACATTGACTCTGCTTTATATGTTAGATTTATATAGATACTAGCAGGAGTACCCGGCATTGCCAGGGAATGTATAACCGATGAATTTCCCAAATGAAAGAAACAGAACATAGAAATAGAACAAACACTTTTCTAATTCACATTTTATTGTAAATTTCTCTACTGTGGATTTTGTCTGGTGTGGCGTTTAAGACGACTTTGAAATAGACTTTCTTGTGGCATCTGAAGTGAACCTTCCATTTCTACGTGTTTTTTTCGGTGGCATGGGTATATTATCAAATCAGGACAATTACAATGTGCTACATGGCATTATGTACGGAATAAGCACCACAGTGAGATGAATTTACCTTATTTACAATATGTCGGAAAGTGTTTGTAAGGAGCGTCTGTGTTGAACTGTGCTGGCATCTAACGGACGTTGGCGATGGTAACTACAGAGAGAAGTGACATACAACTGGTGCTGTGTCTGGGACAAATGGTGGGGGAAGGATGCTGTGTTTTTAAGGCGAGTCTCTGTTCAAACGTGCTTGCATATAATGGACGTTGGCGAATGAAATACAGCACTATCAGTGCGTGTGGGTGTGTGACTCGTGGAAACGTGGGTGTGTGAGCAGGTCACGCGCACTGGGTCGTTCATGTTTTACATCAATACGGCTGTTCCCCTTCACCCGATCAAAGCAGTCAGCCTTCTGATACTTGGACACTTCCGCCATCTCTTGGCAATTTAAAGAAACATGGGTAAAGAGCGATGCACAGAGACCAAAGCTGCCGCTAGATGGTGCCGCGGTGAACATCTGTTGCAACGATAAGCATGGGGACATGTGGTGAATGTGGTGTCGGTGAAAAGGTGCCCTGCGCTTCACCACGAACATTTTCCCAACCAAACATACCCCACGACCTCCTCCTAGTCACAAATTAGCCCCATCCCCAGTTTGGTGCCGATCAGACGCCCGGTTGAGATTTGTATGGCGGACAAACAAACATACATGCACACATACATACATACATACATACATACATACATACATACATCGACTCTGCTTTATATATTAGATTGTTCAAATTAAAGCTGTTATAAGAAACACTAATGTAGTGGATTCAGGGAAAGAAGGGGTGGAGGGGAGCCAAGAAGATTTCCCTTAGGGCCCCAGTTTGGCTAAGGGTGGCACTGGTTATTATGCCATGGCTTAAACTAAGAGACAGATTAATGGTCAAATCATATGATTATTTTTGCCTAACTGCCACTAATTCTTCCCCTGTTACATTCTGTGTTATTCATTTACATAGCCTACAGCACTAGATTCACACCAAGTGGCAAAATGGCAGGACGGTGAAAAAAACATGTAAGGGTTTCATTGTACTTTGCACAATCTATACTAATAAAAGGCAAAGCCCTCACTGACTCATTCACTCACTCACTCACTCACTCACTCACTCACTCACTCATCACTAATTCTCCAAGTTCCCGTGTGGGTAGAAGGCTGAAATTTGGCAGGCTCATTCCTTACAGCTTACTTACAAAAGTTGGGTAGGTTTCATTTCGAAATTCTACACGTAATGGTCATAACTGGAAGCTATTTTCTCCACATACTGTAATGGAGTTGAGCTCGAAAGCCGTGGGAGCGGAGTTTCGTGTGACATCATCGCACCTCCCACGTAATCACGTGAACTGACTGTCAACGTAGTGCGTAGAAAACCAGGAAGAGCTCCAAAAAGCGCTGAAGAAAACATGCATTATATAATTGAGAAGGCAGCGAAACAATAAGAAGTGAGCGAGTGACATATACAACCATATTCATGAGTGCTTCTACTTCGGAAAAAAAGCACGGTGTAAACCTAAAGTTTAAATGAAGTTCATAGACAGGCTGCTGCTGGTGTTTGTCATGCCCACGGGTAATGCGCGATACAATTTTAATGAGAGGACGCAGGATATAAACGAGAGTTTTGATCACCTTGTAACTAAGTTAAAATTGCACGTGAAGGGCTGTGCTTATGCAAATTCCGAGAGACTGTGTTTGTGGGGGATTGACAGTTAAGGTGGGTGAGGGAGTCACGTCATCATCTCCCCTCCCATTCACCTCATTTCGCTCTGAGCTGAGCTCCGCAGCTAACGCAAACGCAGTGTTACGGAAGCGACTTTGTGACGCTGCCACCAAATACTCACAGAAAAATCCACAAGTTAATACAAACGCTGTCTCTACAGTTTCTCCACACTGAATCCTCCAGGCACTACTTACAAAAGGTTACATTGACAATCGTGTTACGTTATTTTTAAAATGTTTCCTTTTCTTAGCACAAGCACAGCTGAGAAGCTTCGATGCATGTGCTGCATAACGCATTAAAAAATCACGCATTTAATCACACTTTGCAATACAAGCAAAGGGGAACTTCTGTCAATGCATGATTTCCTGGTACACCGATTACATTGATCAGCACTTCCCGATTCATTTTACCCTCGCACCCCCTTGGTTTGAGAAGAAGTATGAAAAAATAAGAGGTTAACACAGAAAAACAGATCACCAATTAAAGCTTTATGAATAATCGATTCACCATCAATAATTGTTTTGGTAAAGCCATACTCAGTGTAATCCTCCTTCCATTTTATAATTTTTCCGCCACTAGCCATGATGAAATGAACGGTAAAAAAGTAAGAGCGA
This sequence comes from Polypterus bichir lapradei, assembly GCA_026402145.1. Lineage (NCBI taxonomy): Eukaryota > Metazoa > Chordata > Cladistia > Polypteriformes > Polypteridae > Polypterus > Polypterus bichir. Next base: position 137,936,003 of record JANRMT010062854.1, read on the forward strand.
AGCGAGGGTGACTTATTCAGGCAGGCAGGCGACAGCTCAATAGCTCGAATTTGGATATAAGTAGGTTCTATTTAGTCGCCAGAAATATCTTTGTTAGGAATGGAAGTTGAATTTAGTCTTTAAATTTCTATAGTAAAGAAAAAGTTATGCAATGATGACTAAATTTAACTATATAAAGTCAAAACTTTTATATATAAAGTCATTTCCGAATATATAAAGTCAAACCTTGATTATATAAAGTCACTGTCGGAATAAATAAAGTCAAAACTTGAATATATAAAGTCAGCGTCGGTTTACATAAAGTCAAAACTTTTTTCTGAATATATAAAGTCAAAACTTGAATATATAAAGTTAGCGCTGGAATATATAAAGTCAAAACTTGAATGTATAAAGTCATCGCTGGAATATATAAAGTGAAAACTTGAATATATAAAGTCAGCGTCAGAATATATAAAGTCAGCGCTGGAATATATAAAGTCAAAACTTGAATATATAAAGTCAGCATCGGTATATATAAAGTCAAACTTGTTTCTGAATATATAAAGTCTAAAGTTGAATATATAAAGTCTTCGCTGGAATATATATAGTCAAAACCTGAATATATAAAGTCAGCGTCGGAATATATAAAGTCAGCACTGGAATATATAAAGTCAAAACCTGAATATATAAAGTCAGCGTCAGAATTTATAAAGTCATTCCTGATTATATAAAGTGAACATCGGAGTATATAAACTCACTCCTGAATATGTAAAGTGAAAGTCAAAATCTATTGATTGAAACGACTCTGAACTGAACTAAGGTAACAAAAACGTATTCAGAAAAATAAATTAAAAAAACACTGTTCGTTTAATGTTTTGAAAATGATGCATGTGCCCTGCCCAGGATTGGTTCCTGCCTTGCGCCCAGTGTTGGCTGGGATTGGCTCCAGCAGACCCCCGTGACCCTGTGGTCAGATTCAATGGGTTGGGAAATGGATGGATATTCCAGCGCTGACTTTGTATATTCCGATGCTGACTTTATATATTGAAGTTTTGACTTTATATATTGCAGCGCTTACTTTATATATTCCAGCGCTGACTTTATATATTCCGACGCTGACTTTATATATTTAAGTTTTGACTTTATATATTCCAGCGCTTACTTTATACATTCAGAAATATTCCAAGGACGTCTTTATATACTCAGGTTTTGACTTTATATATTTGGGAATGACTTTATATATTCAAGTTTTGACTTTATATATTCCAGCGCTGACTTTATATATTCAAGTTTTGACTTTATATATTCAGAAACAAGTTTTGACTTTATATATACCGATGCTGACTTTATATAATCAAGTTTTGACTTTATTTATTCCGACAGTGACTTTATATAATCAAGGTTTGACTTTATATATTCGGGAATGACTTTATATATAAAAGTTTTGACTTTATATAGTTAAATTTAGTCATCATTGCTTAACTTTTTCTTTACTATAGAAATTTAAAGAGTAAATTCAACTTCCATTCCTAACAAAGATATTTCTGGCGACTAAATAGAACCTACTTATATCCAAATTCGAGCTATTGAGCTGTCACCTGCCTGCCTGAATAAGTCACCCTCGCTTTGCTCTTACTTTTTTGCCGTTCATTTAATCATGGCTAGTGGCGGAAAAATTATAAAATGGAAGGAGGATTACACTGAGTATGGCTTTACCAAAACAATTATTGATGGCGAATTCATAAAGCTTCAATTGGTGAGCTGTTTTTCTGTGTTAACCTCTTATTTTTTCATACTTCTTCTCAAACCAAGGGGGTGCGAGGGTAAAATGAATCGGGAAGCACTGATCAATGTAATCGGTGTACCAGGAAATCATGCATTGACAGAAGTTCCCCTTTGCTTGTATTGCAAAGTGTGATTAAATGCGTGATTTTTTAACGCGTTATGGAGTACATGCATCGAAGCTTCTCAGCTGTGCTTGTGCTAAGAAAAGGAAACATTTTAAAAATAACCTAACACGATTGTCAATGTAACCTTTTGTAAGTAGTGCCTGGAGGATTCAGTGTGGAGAAACTGTAGAGACAGCATGTGTATTAACTTGTGGATTTTTCTGTGAGTATTTGGTGGCAGCGTCACAAAGTCGCTTCTGTAACACTGCGTTTGCGTTAGCTGCGGAGCTCAGCTCAGAGCGAAATGAGGTGAATGGGAGGGGAGATGATGACGTGACTCCCCCACCCGCCTTAACTGTCAATCCCCCAAAAACACAGTCTCTCGGAATTTGCATAAGCACAGCCCTTCACGTGCAATTTTAACTTAGTTACAAAGTGATCAAAACTCTCGTTTATATCCTGCGTCCTCTCATTAAACTTGTATCCCGTATTACCCGTGGGCATGACAAACGCCAGCGGCAGCCTGTCTATGAACTTAATTTAAACTTTAGGTTTACACCATGCTTGGCGAATCGAGTATTCATAAAGCTTCAATTGGTGATCTGTTTTTCTGTGTTAACCTCATATTTTTTCATACTTTTTCTCAAACCAAGGGGGTGCGAGGGTAAAATGAATCGGGAAGCGCTTATCAATGTAATCGGTGTACCAGGAAATCATGCATTGACAGAAGTTCCCCTTTGCTTGTATTGCAAAGTGTGATTAAATGCGTGATTTTTTAACGCGTTATGGAGCACATGCATCGAAGCTTCTCAGCTGTGCTTGTGCTAAGAAAAGGAAACATTTTAAAAATAACGTAACATGATTGTCAATGTAACCTTTTGTAAGTAGTGCCTGGAGGATTCAGTGTGGAGAAACTTTAGAGACAGCGTTTGTATTAACTTGCGGATTTTTCTGTGAGTATTTGGTGGCAGCGTCACAAAGTTGCTTCCGTAACACTACGTTTGCGTTAGCTGCGGAGCTCAGCTCAGAGCGAAATGAGGTGAATGGGAGGGGAGATGATGACGTGACTCCCCCACCCACCTTAACTGTCAATACCCCACAAACACAGTCTCTCAGAATTTGCATAAGCACAGCCCTTCACGTGCAATTTTAACTTAGTTACAAAGTGATCAAAACTCTCGTTTATATCCTGCGTCCTCTCATTAAACTTGTATCCCGCATTACCCGTGGGCATGACAAACGCCAGCGGCAGCCTGTCTATGAACTTAATTTAAACTTTAGGTTTGCACCGTGCTTTGTTTCCGAAGTAGCAGCACTCATGAATATGGTTGTATATGTCTCTCGCTCGCTTCTTATTGTTTCGCTGCCTTCTCAATTATATAATGCATGCTTTCTTCAGCGCTTTTTGGAACTCTTCCTGGTTTTCTACGCACTGCGTTGACAGTCAGTTCACGTGATTACGTGGGAGGCGTGATGATGTCACACGAAACTCCACCCCCCACGGCTTTCGAGCTCAACTCCATTACAGTAAATAGAGAAAAAATAGCTTCCAGTTATGACCATTACGCGTAGAATTTCGAAATGAAACCTGCCCAACTTTTGTAAGTAAGCTGTAAGGAATGAGCCTGCCAAATTTCAGCTTTCTACCCACACGGGAACTTGGAGAATTAGTGATGAGTCAGTCAGTGAGTCAGCCAGTGAGTGAGTGAGTAAGTGAGTCAGTAAGGGCTATTTACAATTTACAAATCTGAAGTGAAATGATTACACTGCATTTTATTTTTAATAAAAGCCTTAAATTTTTGAAAGAGCCAAACTACCTGCACGTCACAGTTTCCATGGTGCGTTGTTCTACAATACACACAATAAAAAAAAATTGCACATAATGAAAAAGGTGGAGTGTGCAGAGCAGATTGAAGCATAACAAACCAATTATCCATCCATCCATTGTCCAACCTGCTATATCCTAACTACAGGGTCACGGGGGTCTGCTGGAGCCAATCCCAGCCAACACAGGGTGCAAGGCAGAAAACAAACCCCGGGCAGGGCGCAAGCTCACCGCAGAACAAACCAATTGTGAACTTTTTTAATACATGCAATTAGTTATTATTGCTAAGGAAATGGTAATGGCCGAACACAGCACAATGTCACTGACCGTCACTTATAAAAATCAATCTGTATATACACGGGGAAAACAAACTAATGCAGATCCTTGTTCTGTGTGACACAGGAATGAAGACCTCTCCACTGCCACACTGCCTATGCCTGTATTTCCTAAACTTACTAAATTTCAGCCTGGTTAAACGTAGGCAAATTATTGATGATAAATTGGTCTTTGCCTCTGTGTGTGTGTGTGTGTGTGTTCAACCTGTGATGAACTAGCATCCTGTCCAGGTGTTGTTCCTGCCTTGCACTCAATGATTGCTGACACAGGCTCCAGCTGCCCTGCACTGGATAAGTGAGTTATGAAGATGGATTAATGGATAAAAATAACATCTGTTTAGTTCTTGTCACTAGATTGCATGTTAAGTGTGTGCACCCTTTCACTAAAGCACATGTGTGTGCATTTTCAATTCAGCAGCAGCAGGCATTGTCTTTGCAGAAGAAATAAGCTTGCATATACATTATTAAAAGAATGTAAGCCATTGCAAGTGAGTCTCTTTTTTAGTTGTTATGGTCTAGTTGTGTGCAGAACAGAGACAGCAACTCAAATATAAACTTCAGCATTTAATAATGCCAATAACGGTACTTGCTGATGACTTTCTGAAAGGCTGAATGGGTGCTGTGGAGGTTGTCACACATGTGCACATTTGAGGCAGCTAAAGGGCTTGAGTAGGGGCAGTTCCGAGTCAAACCGGGATGTGGCAGAGTGCACTGACTCTTTTTCTCCCTTTCCTGCAGACCATTTACGGGAGATTCCACCTGGCCCTCTTGACGTCACTTCCAGGCTGAGCCTATGGAAGGAGTCCTTGCCGGCTCCGGCCCCAATGATATCACGTCTGGGCTCGAACCTATGGCTGAAGACATTCAGGAGCCCGACCCCTTTGATCTCACTTCCTGTCTTCCCCTTTAAAAGCCTCCACCGTTTCCCTCTTCCCTCAGTTCTGTTTTGGACTCGGTTTTGTGCACATCAGTGCTGTATACAATTTTGTGACTTTGCAGCCAGGAAACCAATTACATGGGTGGCTGCCCCAAACCTTTCTATGACTCTGAGTCGAGTTTATGACATTGGTGTAGCCGGCAGGATGTAATGGTCCCAAGAAGAGAAGGGGACAGGACTTGCACTGTACCCAGGTTGGAGCGTACCGGGGCCAAGTTTTCAGGCATGGAGGGTGTCCTGTGATACGGAAAGACCAGGTGCAGGCTCCGCTCCCAGCACACTTAACTAGGCAACTTAGGCAGGCCAGGGAGTGTGCGGGAGGGGCTCACAGACTTGGGCTGCTCCGGAAGGAAGGCGAGGGGGGCTTATTATGCTCTCCCGGGGGAGAGTGCCTGTCTCCCTGTGAAGGTAGAACCCTGTGTCTCACTTAGGTGTGCCCCAGACTGGCAGTTGAATATACTGCGAAAGTGGAGGTTCGACCCAGTGCCTGACCCACAGACAAGCCTGGTAATTGTGGGCTGTGGTAGGGCACTGCTTACGACCAGCTGAAAAGAAGCTCTACCAAATAGAGGAGCAGGTGGCTTGCTACCTGCTCCTAAAGGCACTACCCCGCGGTTTTGGCCAGCCAGTCTGGGGTAAAGACTTTCAAAATATTAAAGGGTTAATAAACCTCATTGAGATGCAGGGGACAGCCTCGTAACCTGGGGAAGCAGAACTGTCCCTTAGTTGAGCCCAGCCACTGTACATCCCTAAACTTAGCCCTCCCCCCCGTTCAACCCAGAGCTTGCGCTGACATCCCTGGAATCGCCGGTGCTCAAACCGCTTGGGAGCGAGAAGGAATGCAGGTGGAGGGGGAGGAGGGGTTGGTGTGCTCTGACTATCCCGTTGGCGGTCCCATACACAGGCGTGGTGATTGTAAATGGGTACAAAGCCACAGCTTTGTTCAATTCTGGCAGCAAAATTTCCATTGTTGCCTGCCGATTTGTGCTACCGCGATAGTGGTTAAAATTTATAACCTGTGTCCATGGAGAAATCCACTGGTACAGGTCCACCTATTGTGTCATCAGTTACGGAGGATCAGTTGAGAAATTAACCGTGGGGGGTCCTCCCAGATCCACCACACCCAGTGATACTAGGGCGGGACTGGTCTAAAATTAAAAGCGGTATTGCGAACACTTGGTGAGGCTGGGCTTCGGATTAATCCCAAGAAATGTTTCTTTGGATTGAGCGAAGCCAAGTATTTAGGCTACCTGGTGGGTCAGGATACCGTGAAGCCACAATGCTCCTAAGTAGATGCCATTTTGAAATGGCCCCATCTGCGAACCAAGCGGTAGGTCCAAGCCTTTCTCAGGTTAGCGGGGTATTACCGCCGGTTTGTTTCCCGGTTCTCAGAGAGAGCGGCGCCCTTGACTGATTTGACAAAGATGAGGGCCCCAAACATTGTGGTATGGACTGGAAAGACAGGCGCTGCATTTAGTGACTTGAAGCAGGCCCTTACATCCGCACCTATTTTGAAAGCACCTAACTTTTCTTTACCTTTCATCCTCCAGACGGACACTTCAGACACAGGCCTGGAGGCCATGCTGAGCCAAAGCATCAAAAGTGTGGAACACCCCATCATGTTCCTGAGCCGGAAACTGTTGGACCGGGAGACCAGGTATGCAGCGGTGGAGAGAGAGGTTTTGGCAATTAAATGGGCAATTACTCAGCTGAGGTACTACCTGTTGGGCCAGGAATTCACCGTTGTCACGGAAAATGCACCTTTACAGTGGATGGCCCTGCACAAGGAGTCAAAACCGCGGGTCACCAGGTGGTTTCTTGATCTTGGGGAACTCTTCACGCCAATGCTGATGCCCTTTCTTGGGTTCATGACCTCTCGGTCAGGGTCTCCCGACCCGATGGGTCTGGGCTGAGGTGGGGGCTTTGTCACACACGTGTGCATGGGAGGCAGCTAAAGAGCTTGAGTAAGGGCAGTTCCAAGTCATACTGGGATGTGGGATAGTGCACTGACTCTTTTTCTCCCTTTCCTGCAGACCATTCATGGGAGATTCCACCTGGTCCTCTTGATGTCACTTTTGGGAGTGAGCCTATGGAAGGAGTCCTTGCCTGCTCCGGCCCCTGTGATGTCACGTCCGGGCTCGACCCATTTGATCTCACTTCCTGTCTTCCCCTTTAAAAGCCTCCACCTTTTCCCTGTTCCCTCAGTTCTGTTTTGCACTCAGTTTTGTGCACATCAGTGCTGTATACAATTTTGCGACTTTGCAGCCAGGAAACCAATTACACGGGTGGCTGCCCCAAACCTTTCTATGACTCTATGACTATGAGTTTGTGACAAGGTAAATGAACTGGGTAGACAGTGGCATGAAGTGTATAGCTTGCCTTTTTTTAAAATAGATTAATCTCATAACAATGGGCTGAAATATGCTTAACTTTAGAATGCAGTTTTATGTGGCAAACTAATAAATACCATAACTGTGAACAAGTAACCTACTTCAAATATACTGAACATATCCGTAAATGTAGACAGGTGCAAGAGATCTCCCTTAGAGACAGTTGTTTCAATGGGCATCATTTTGATCATATCAAAAAGGCAAGTTTGAGGGGGGATATTATAGTCATGGGGGATTTAATTATCCAAATCTTAACTTAACATCAGTGTGGACCTGGAAAGTCAATGTTGGATCTGGCTGTGCCAGGACTGGTGGCAATGGCAAGGCTTTCTTCAGTGCTTCAAAGGTGTCTAGGGATGGCTGTGACGACTTCCAAGGGGACCCCTTCCTTAGCAGTTGGAACAGTAGAGCTGTGATGTTAGCAACCCCTTGAACAAACTTGTGGAACCACCCAGCCATTCCCAGGAAGCACTGGAGACTTTTTACCTCCTGAAGTGCTGGATAGTTCACAATGGGTTTAATATTCTTTGGGTCCACCTGGACCCCATCCGCTGACACCAAATGGCTGAGGAAGGGAAGCTATTGTTTCAGAAATCTATACATCTTGATGTTAGATGAGCCTTGTGTAGTCACTGGAAGATTATCTTGAGTTGTTGGACAGATGGGGAGAACACAATGATGTCATCGACTCTATGCAAAGGTTCCGGGATGTCATGTATGAGGGGCATGGTGTAGGCATCATGTAAGGTTTTCTTTTGAGCTCCTGACAGTCCACACAGAATCGGTAGGTCCCATCAAGCTTTTGAAAGAGAATTGCAGGGCCTACCCATGGTGAGGTGGAAAGCTCAATTACCCCATCCACCAACATCTGGTCGACCCATTCCTTGATTATAGCTCTTTTTAGACACTCTAAAGGCTCTGTGTTGCACGGGGACTGTGTCAACTCTATGGATATAGTGAGACATCACCTCAGTACAACCCAGTTTGTCTGTCCACACCGAGTGCCACCTCCTAAGCATTGGTTGGTTTGGCTCCAATTGTTCAAGAATTTACTTGTCTACTGGGCCGAATCCATTCACCACTTGTGCAAGGTAATAATTCAGGCTAGGCCAAACCAGATCATTCTGAGCCTTCCTCCTGAACCGATGGACATCACCCCTGAGCAACTTGTACTCCAGCTGCGACAGATGGATGGTAAGCACTACCAACATAAGTGAGTCTATACCAAGTAACAAAGGCATTGACAAGTGGGCATCTTCAAGTATGCATACCTCTGTCTCTGAGTGTGTCTCATGCAAACAGTCTCAAAGGCACCTTGCACTTTGCCTCATGTGCCCGACCATCAGCGAGGAAGAATGTTACTTTTACACTTTTTCTTAGGTGCTCATGGGGCACTTTAAACTTTTCCCACAAGCTATATCTCAAGTGCTGTCTGTATCTACAACCACCTCCCCGTGACCCCTTTGCACTTGCATGGGCACCACTACAGAGGCAAGGTGGCTTGCACCAAGTTGACATTAGCACAGGGTTCCACTGGGGATTTCCCTTGTGGTTTGGGATAGGGGACCTCCCAAGGCATGGCTCCCTTGCGAGACCCACTAACCTTGATGGCCGCTCAGTCCTTTTCTACTTGAGACCCCAACTTTATCAACTCATCCATCAATTTCATGACCCCCTCAGAGTAGCTGCCACCCGAGAATCACATGCATCAAATACATCTCAATATCTCTTCCTCTCACATGTCACAATGTTGCGAACTCAAAGACAAAGTCCCTGAAACTCAGTGATGGCTTTTGCACAAAGGTCTGGAGCTTCTCTTCCAATAGCTCCTGGTACTTCTCTGAGAGGAACACATTCAGAAAGGCAGTACGAAAACTCCACCCAGTTTTACATTTGTGCTGTTCACCAAACCACCAAGTGTGAGCCGGTCTGCTGAGTGCTGTGTTCAGAAATCACTGCAGCTTGGTACCGCTTAGTGGATACAGTTCCACAAACAGGTCAACCTCCACTACAAAGTTGACGATGCTTGCTGGTGCACATCACACATCACATCACATCATCAACCCTTGCCTCTAACTACTCTAGGCGCAGAATCAGGTCACGTGGAACCTGTCCCTTGCTGATCTCAGGCTGCTCTGAACTGGAGAGGCACAAGGTACCCAGCAGGGTCAAGGCTTCCTCGACTGGCACTCTGTTCATACCATGGTGTGGGCTATGTACCGGAGGCGTATCAATCAGTGGCACGCTTAGTTCAAACTGTTTGCTCTGCACTCGACAGACATGACTTCTGTGTAAATAAGAACTGTGAATGTAACTAGAAGGGTACTTATCAATAAACCTGGCTCCTACCTCACTCACCAAAATCTGTAGTGGTCGAAGTGCCGCTAAGATTCATAATGTCCCCAGGAACGTACCCAGCCTTGGCCCTACTCGCACACACTTACTCACAGAGACACAGTTAAACAGCAGATTAAAACATGATATGAATATTAAAATGGTATATTAAATGAAATGTAAATGTAAATAATAATTAAAGTTAACCCTCCCTTCTCTCCTATAGTGACGGCAAATAATACAACAAAAAACAGCTAACAATAAACAATCCCTCCCAGCTGGTGGTCTCACATATAACAAAACCCATAAAACAGCAAAATGACACAAAGCATGACAAACATTCGTGACAAAGTGCAGAGCACAGTCCAAATGTAGTGGCAACCAATGATGTTTGGAGAGTGGAAAATCCTGTGAACAGTTCGCTGAGATGAATATTAAATTTGTCCTACCATTTCCTGAAGCAGTGCAGGATGCAGTGAATGGGAGCCACCTTCAGATGAAGTTGCTACCAATCCGTTCACTTACAGGAAAACAGGCAGGCACGAGACAGACCATATATCCAAACAAGGAACAGTAATCCAAGACAAACTATGGGTGATCCAACAGGAGAAAACAGCAACGGAATGGTCAGACAAATAGCAGTGATCCTCCCATCTTGATGGTTCCTCCATTTAAAGAATCCGCCTTCTACCCAGCATCGCCCATGTCCTCTGCTGTAGTCCAATAGTGAAACACTCTCGGAGCAGCTGGGATATGCAGTTCTTTACTTAGTAGGACTGCTATAGGCCAGAAAGCTTAACATGCATTACGGTTAAATTAATGGAAACAGTTATTAAGGAAAAGATGAAGCATCACATGGCAAGGAGTTTTAGTCAACAGTCGACAAGGGTTCATACGAGGAAAGTCATGATTTACTAATATGTTGGAAGAAGCCACAAAAGCATATGCTAAGAAAGTTAAACATGATACTATTTATGTTGATTTTCAGAAGATATTTGATAGGGTAGCATATGCCAGATTTGACATCAAACTAAAGAATTGGGAGTTCAGGGTGCAGTGAGTAGATGGGTGCAAAATTGGCTACAACACAGGAAGCAAAGGGTTTTGGTGAAAAGAACAATTAAGTGATTTTAGAGGACAGTGCTAGGACTGCTGCCATTTTTAATATATATATATATGATCTGAATAGAAATAATAGCTACTAATTAATTCACGGAAAGTGGCAAAAAACACCATGTCATACAGTTTTATTCCCCACATTTTATTATACAAAAATACCACTCTGTCAAGGCGGCACAGTGATAGTACTGCTGCCTCACAGTAAGGAGACCTGGGTTCCAGGTCTTCCCTGCATGGAGTTTGCACGTTTTCCCCGTGACTGCATGGGTTCCCTCCAGGTGCTCAAGTTTTCTCCCACTGTTTAAAAAGTGCTGGTTAGGTGAATTGACCCTACTGTGTGTTCAGTATGTGTCTGTGTGTGTGTGTGTGTTGTTGCCCTGCTCTTGATTGGCATGCCCTCCAGGTTTTTTCTTGCCATCCATCCTGTGCTATATGAGATAGGCTCCTGCTCCCACTGTGACCCTGGTGTGGTGTAATTGTATTAGAAAATGACATGACATGACCACTCTGTCAACAGAACTTCAACAGTAATAACAAAATACAATAAAAAGCTAACTAACACTTGGTCATCAGCACTCCATAAAATGTAATTTTTTAAGTAGTACTCCTAGGCAACAGTTGAAAATTGCACAATATTAAATAAAATTAATTTCATAACATACATTTTTATCCCGATCTTGACTAGGCTCTCCAGGGTCCAGCTCGCCTATTAGTAGTGGCTTTAGAAACTTCCGCACAAAGTCAGGCTCTGGATGAAATGCTCGAAATGCATCCTGAAGAGGAAGTGAGAAAGAATTAATTGGTTTACCACTGATTAACTTTGTTTGAAACAGGTTTAGAACATGTCCTTCATTATACAGTTGCAGCCACATGTCAGTACCAAAAATACTGTAGGCAGTTACCGAAAAATTGTACCTCTGTAGCACTTGTTAATAAACTTTAAAAAAATTAAAACCAGCTACATTTTTTTACAATATGGAGACTTATTTTGCTTACATTCTCTTTAACATGGGAGCTTTTAACAAGTATCAGTGATGGTAAAGAAAACAGTAGCAGTGTCAAACTATGACAATATACTCTATATAACATCATTCTTGCGCAAACGTTACCCTTTTCCTTGTTTTCTGGCTATAAACTACTGTATTAACTACTTGCATGAACAACACAATGTATACTTTAGTAAATGTCAGTGCTTTACAATGATTGTTGCCATATGCGCTGAACCAAATTAATTACTCAGTAATTATTTTAAGAATAAGTACTAAGTTTGAAGCAAAGTCCTGAAATTTGCTGCAGATACATTCAGTGTTTATTGAAGATGTTTTTAAAAAATACTTAGTGATAAATAACATTTATAGCAATGTAACATTTGTAGTACTAATGTATGACATTTGTACTCCTGTGTGAATACATTACATTATCAATGGGCTTCATTGCTGCTAAGAGTAAAAAGTCTGTTTCAACCAGTTGTCCTGAGCTTTAGGGCTGAAGCAACAGAATTGAATGGCTCCTGTATTGAAATTTGCCTGGACGAGGTTCTGTTGCCTATCTTTACCACCTGCTGTCTGCTCATTAGAAAATCTAACATCCAGTTATTGATGTGGTTACGCAAACCAAGTTCACTGATTTATAGACAAGCAATGATTAATAGAAAATGAAACAGCTATACTCCACAGATAGCACTCTAATATATGTATCTCATCCATCAGAATGGTCAAGAGGCTAGAGACCAACCACATCTCACAGCCCTGTTAATTTGATAAACAACTTGGAGGAAGTCTAAAGAGCCAAGAAGAGATAATAAAACACCAAGAGACTGCCAACCTTTCCAGGCATTTTATATCCACAGAAGCAAGTGTCACTGGATGCCAGTCATTCCTACAGTAATGTATTCTAGCTTTACACTAAGTCGCTGAAAAATGTCTGTGAATACAAGGATTAATCACAAAGGGTTCAAAAAGGTTTCCAGGATACTGGGTAAAATGTTAATCAGACCATGTGCCTTGTTGGTTTTTAACTTCTTCTAAACCTAAGTAGCTACTCCATACATTATATCTATATATCACTATATCTACATCTAGTGAGTTGGGGTTGGAAGCTTGGAGTCACCAAGGAGTGTAATTTTTTTTTGTTCATTTCATCTGGAAGTGACCTAATAGTGATGGTAATTTCACTAATAAGCAGACAGCAAGTAGTATACAGTATATAGGCAACAGAACCTGGAGATTGTTGATATCTGCAAACTTTTAATGAGAAATAAAATGTTACCCTGTAACAAAAAAAGAGCAAGAGCTGTACTGAAACAGCTTTTTCAATACTTCATACATGCCGATACTGATTCACCTTTGTGAGGCAGATCAACAAAGCCAATAGAGCCACCCTTTTACAGCAGACTGGAAAAATCCCAATGGTGTAGGAAGGGAATGTAAACATGGATTAAGTGGATAATACACTCTACATAACTGTCATTCATAACAGTAATAATGATTATCATAATTATGAAGTATGCAAATGACATTGACTTTCTGTGACAGAAATCAGCAGCATGTTTGCTCTTTGATTGGTATGGGAAAGGTAGAATTGAATATAAATATCTAAAAATTCATATAAATAATAATTCAAATTGGAACATACAATTTTGTTGTAGATTTAGTTTTAACTGAATACATTTCCTATTGTTGTCCACCAATCTATACTCAATAACTTTCTTTTTAATCTTCTTGCTTTACAGTCATTCTGGTGTGTGTGTTCAGACTAAAGCGTGTGTAGATGTATTTATTTACCTACTTACTTATCTACCTATTTATGTATTTCCTTATTTAAAGAGCTGCTGTAAAAAGCCAAATTTCCCCTTGGGGTCAAATAAAGTTTGTTCGTTCAATTGGGCATCTGAATCTTCAAACTACACTTTATCAGAAGTACATAGGAGTCACTGTGTACTCATAATTACCTACATCCAGAGAGGGTACAGAAGTGATCAAGGAAGCTAACAGACTGTTAGGTTAAACATCACAATTTGTGGAATATAAGTTAAGGTTGGTTTTGTTTAACTTATATAACAGAATGGTGAGGCCTCCCCTTGTGTACTGTGTTCAGTTTTAGTTAAGAACACTGGGACATGGCTAGAACGTTGCTGTGGGCAGATTTTGCACAAATATTTGGAATTTTTTCTTTACGCAAATAACTATAGACACTTGGAATAAATTACCAAGTAGTGTGGTAGAGAGCAAGAATTAACAGAACTTCAAAGTTCAACTTGATGTTATTTTGGACAACCTAGGTAAATAAGATGAATAGGATGAACAAACCTACGGGGCTGAAAGGCCTGTTCTTATCTGAATATTTCTAATGATTTAATAATGACAATGTTAAAACATATTTTGAGAACGGTCTGTAAATTTATTAAAAAAAATTAAAAACCAAAATGTTCATTTACATAAGTATTCAGACCCTTTGTTGTGGCACTCCAAACTGTGGTCAGGTGCATCCTGTTTTCTTTAATTATCCTTGAGATGAGTCTGGAACTTAATTTGAGTCCAGTTTTGAAAATCACACACGTGTATATAAGGTCCCACAAATTGCGCTTCATACTGGGACATACAACAAGCCATGAAGCCTAAGGAACTCTCTGTAGATCTCCACAATAAATTTTTTATGAGATATAGATCAAAGCTAGGGTAAAATAAAATAAGGGTGCAGCCACATAATCTTCTATCAATGACAAGATTATCTGCACATGTTCATTTTGCATGACATGAATTGTGAAAAAAAACAAGTTCTGCCAGCAAATTTTGTAGTGCTGCTCTGCCTTTACGTTTGCAGGAAACACTAGCAATTCAATTTCTTCATCATCACATATAGCCAGTCTCCAACATTTTGAATTTTTGGTTTAGGCAGATTTCTGTTATTGCTATAATAATAAAACTTACGTGGAGCTACATATAATTCCACCTTATTAAAGCTAGCAATTTTTAATGTATTGTTCATTTTATTTTGGCTTATTAACTGCGGTAATTTTAAAGTTACCTTGTATATTTGTACTAATATGACTATTCCTCCATGGGAAGTTATATGCATGGCCTGTGTAAAGGAATATATATGTGTATATATAATGTGTATGTATGTGTCATTGTATACCCCGTGACCCTGCCCTGGGTAAGTTGATGGATGTTTTTTCATATGTGTTGTCACACATGTGCACATAAGAAGCAGTCAAGGGGCTTAATCAAACAAACTGGATAGGGGGTTGGCAAATGATAAATTTGGCAATTGTACAAATGACTTTTCTACTCTCCCTACAGAGCCTCAAGACCTGCCTAATCTGTCCTGCAGTTCCTCCACAAATAGTACTTCTGGTTATAATCCAGATCCTGATATCAGTTCCAGCTACAGCTCCAATGACCTGCCTTTTCCTTCCTCCCAGCCATAAAAACCTCCTAGTTTCCAGACTCAGCAGTCCTGTTTTGGACTTTTGAGACTACTCGGCATAATCACCTTTTGCTTTACAGCAGTATTTATCATATACAGGGTGGAACCCCAAAACCTCCTCTTGTTTTGTTTGATTTGTTAAAGTATGTATATTAATATTATGTTTTTGCACAACAAACATTTCTTGCTAGCTTCTCCTTAAAGATAGCACTGGTTTCTTTAACACTTTCTAAAAGCTAGTACCTTTCCACCCTTTTGTACAATTGACTGCTCTCTGACTTTCATAATGTTTGTTTCTCAACTATGTCTTTATAATTTTTGTCTGGTTATTATAGCCAAGTATAAATTACCAGTGTGCTTCATGTCCTCTTGCAGATCTGCTGTAATAAAAAACAGCTTATTTGAAAATATTGCAGGAGTGACTTCAATGATAATTTAAAAGAAAATCTATGACATTTGTCCTGCACTCTCTGGACCCAGAAAATGACTTAAACATTGGTGCCCTTGTAATTCACATGTAACCCATCACTCCAGAACAGGTCCCATCTGTTACTAAAGCAGCTCCATTGTCCCATAAACCTATGCCCTTTATCCTATAACATCATCAGAACTAAAACTTCTGATGTCCACAGCCTTTGACTGGCACGTGGAATAAACAGAAGTTCACAGAAGACCACCTTGTCAGTTCTGCTGTTCAATATAGCACCTCTGTGCTGACTGCATGAGATAGGAGAAGATTTAATAAGGATTGGAATTAGGACATGAATCATAACCACAGTAAGAAGAAGAGAGTCATAACTGGGAAGTCAAAAAAAAAAAATAACAAAGACACAATATGTATAACAAGACAACATAGTGAAATACAGTGGGAAGGAATTCAAAATCCAATATACCCAGCATCTCTCCTGTGCACGTGTCCAAACCAATGCAATCTCACCTCTCCGCTTTGTCTTCAAACTGTCCAACCTGAGCTGACCCTCTAAAGTACTCATTTCTAATCCTGTCCATTCTTACCACACGCAGTGCAAATCTTAACATCTTTAAGTCTACCACCTCCAGTTTTGTTTCCTATGTTTTTTGTTAGTGCCACTGTCTCTAATCCATATAATATAGTTGGTCTCGATACTGTCTTGTAGACCTTCCCTTTCACTCTTGCTGGTACCCCTCTGTCACAAGTCACTCCTGACACTCTTCTTCACTCACTCCAGACTGCCTGCACTCTCTTCTTCATGTCTTTTCCACTGTCCCCATTACTCTGTACTGTTGATCCCAAGTATTTAAACTCATCCACTTTTGCAAACTCTACCCCCTGCATTCTCACCTTTTCTACCATTTACACACATATCTTCTGTCTTGACCGTACTGACCTTCATTACTCACCTCTCTAGGGAATATTTCCATTTCTCCAGTGTCTCCTCAAAGTGCTCCCTGCTCTTGCTACAGATCATATTGTCATCCTCAACAATCAAAGTCTTTGGGGACTCCTGTCAGATCTCCTCTGTCAACCTGTTCGTCACCACTGCAAATAAGAAAGGGCTCAGAGCCAATCCCTGATGTAATTCAACCCCCATCTAGAACAAATCTGTCACTCATACTGCAGACCTCACCACTGTCTCATTTCCTTCATAAACATCCTGTACCACTCTTACATACTTCTCTGCCACTCCGGACTTCCTCATACAATACCATAGCTCCTCTCTAGGCACCCTGTCATATACTTTATCCAAGTCCACAAAGACACAATGCAACTGCTTCTGGCCTTTTCTGTACTTTTCCATCAACACACACAGAGCAAACATTTAATCTGTAGTGCTCTTTCCTAGCATGAAACCATACTGCTGCTCGCTAATCATCACCTCCCTTCTTAAACTAGCTTCCACTACTTTTCCAGAACTTTGCGCTGTGGCTGATCAATTTTATTCCTGTGTAGTTACTGCAGCTCTGCACATTACCTTTATTCTTAAATATCAGTACCAGTACACTTCTTTTTCAATCCTCAGGAATCCGCTCATTTTACAAGATTGCATAAACAAACTTGTTAAAAACTCCACTGCCATCTCTCCTAAACACCTCCATGCTTCCACAGTTATGTCATTTGGACCAACATCTTTCCCATTCTTTATCCTCTTCATGGCTGTCCTTACTTCCTCCTTGCTAATCTGTTGCACTTCCAGGTTCACTATCTCCACATCATCCAACCTTCTCGCTCTCTCTCTCTCTTTTCATTCATCAACCTCACACAGTATTCTTTCCATCTCTTCAACACATTCTCCTCGCTCGTGAGCATCTTTCCCAGCTCAGTTGCTCTACCTAGCCAATCGGTACAGGTCCTTTTCTCCCTCCTTAATGTCCAACCTCTCATGCAACTCATTATATGCCTTATCTATTGCCTGCACCACCTGTCTCTTCATGTATATGTCTCATCTCCTTGTACTCCTGTCCTCATCTCTCTGATATTCCCACTTCTTCTTAGCCAACCTCTTCCTCTGTATACTCTCCTGTACTTCCGTATTCCACCACCAGGTTTCCTTGTCCAATTTCCTCTGTCCAGATGTCACACCAAGCACCCTTCTAGATGTTTCCCTTAACACTTCTGTTGTAGTTGCCCAGCTGTCTGGCAACTCTTCACTACTACTCAGTGCCTGTCTTACCTCTTCCCTTAACTCTACCTTACAGTCATTCTTTTTCAACTGCCAAAATTTGATCCTTGGCTCTGCCCTCACTCTCCTTCTCCTCTTCTTGATCTCCAATGTCATCCTACAGACCACCATTCTATGCTGCCTAACTGTGCTTTCCCCTGCCACCACTTTGCAGTCTCTAATCTCCTTCAGACTGACTCTCCTGCACAGGATATAATCCACCTGTCTGAATCTTCCTCCACTTTTGTACATCATCCAGTGTTCCTCACTCTTCTAAAAATAAGTATTTACCATAGCTATGTCCTTCATTTTTGCAAAAACCACTATCATCTGACCTACTGCATCTCTCTCCTTGACACCATACCTACCCATCCTCTCCTCATCCCTTGTGTTCCCATCACCAACATGTCCACTGAAATCCACTCCTATTACCACTCTCTCTTTCTTGGGTACACATCATCCTCTTCATCGAACTCATTCAAGAAATCTTCATTCTCATCCATCACACACCCAACTTGAGGGGCATATGCACTAACAACATTCATCATCACACCTTCAATTTACAGCTTCATATTTATCACTCCATCTGACACTCTTTTCACCACCAAAACACTCTTGACATACTGTTCCTTCAGGATAAGCCCTACACCATTTCTCCTCCTATCAATACCATGGTAGAATAATTTGAACCCCCTCCAATACACCTGGCCTTACTGTCCTTCCATGCACAAACCAGTGTGTTTCTTCTTGCCGGTTCTAAGCCTGGATAAAAGGGGGGGGGGGGTTACGTCAAGTGGGCATCCAGAGTAAAATTTTGCCAGATCAGTATGAAGACGACAATACAGACATTGAGGGACAAAATGTTAACTCTAAATCTCTAAAGTTTTCCAAAATGAAAGAGGAATTATTGATTTGAATCCATTCAATGACAACTAGGAAGTTCATGATGAAATCTTTATACCCTTAAGCCTGGATATGTTAAGTGTCATGAACTTCTGGGTTGACCTTGCCTTGTGAAGACATAGCAACTGTCAACAAATACCCCTCAAAATGGCGTTGCTCAATAGAACAACAAAATGGCGTAGTTGGAGATTGTTGCTTATATTAAACATAATTAAAAACGTATCAAGCACAAAAATAGTATAACTATGAGATTCCTTAACCAGCTCTAGACAATAGCAAATGATGTAGAAAATGTCCACAGAAAATTAAAAAAATATCACATAACTGTTGTTGCATAATCCACATGTTCATTTTCTATTTATTTACTCACTTAATGCTCACTTCTAGAAAATTCAGCACAAAACATAAACAAAATACATAATACAATGCATGTGAACAGAAGAATGGATTCTTGACCAATGAATGAGAGGGAGAGGCAGATCCTGAATGCACAGTATTACGAGAATGTGCCTTTTTTGTATATATATTATGCTGAAGTTTTGGAAAATATTAAAAGTATTTTAGCAAAAAATGCATTTATTTTGCACATTCTGAGCATACAAATATATATAACGTACATATGGATTATGTGAAATGTGTTAAATGATATATTTGTTTTCTTTTTCCACAGACATTTTTCATGTTGTTTGCTGTTGTCCAAAGTGGGTGACTGTTTTTCATTTTGAATATTTGGTAGGTCTTTTGTCTATCAAAATATGACATAATTTCTTTTCTTGGCAGTCACTACTAACTTTATGAGATAACTTCTTTCAAACTTTTAATCAATAATATTTTGCAAAATTTAAATGAATAATGACTGACAGAATATTTTGCACTGAGTAGCACATTCTCATCAAATGTTTTCTTACAGTCTACTCATTACCTTGAAAATACAAAATGACAAGGAATAACAACTACTGTAAGTACTGTCCCTGAGGCTGAATCAAAAAGACAATAGTGCAATACAAGTAAAGGCTATTTAACATACTTGTTTTAATAAAAGAATTGTTTGAGTTTAACTTAATGTGACAATGGCCTTTCATATCTGAACATATTGACTTAGTCTATTAAACAAGACATATCCTACTGCAGTTTCTCTGCTTGTTTTATGTTACAGAAGCAGTGCAAGATGTTTCAATACAAGAGTATATCTGAGAATCACGACATTACTACTAAACAAACATGCTAATTCAAAAGTTATTTTTAGAAACAGAAGACATTGCCTCAGCATTTGCCAGTCTCTTTGTTTTAGGCTGAAGTGAGAACTCTTCACTTGTTAAAAAAAAGGAGTAGAAACTTTCTAGCAATCTACATATTTTACTTGTTTTTCGAAAAGTAAGTGTTCTTAGTAATCATAGTTTGAGTCTTAATGTTAAATTATTTTTGGATGTGGTAAGCATGCTTTTATATGAAATTAAAAATCTTTTGCCCATTATTATATGTTATTTCTATGCAATAAATGATGTTTGCTTTTTGACTGCTGTCTTTTACACATAATGTCTTACTCTCTCTAAAATAACCTTGCTGACAAACCAACTTCCTTCTATTGGCAATATAAATATGAATTGAACTGAAGTCAAGTGTTTTGCCACTTCAAGGAATGATTTTCACATTACATTCAGTGAGGTTAGTAAGCAAAGTTATTCACTGGTGAGTGGCATGGAATTAAATAACAATTTTTAATATATTTTGTAAAAAGTTGCTAGCACTCACTGTGGCGTCCTCTCCAGCATAGTGAGTGATGACTCGGGTGCCACCTGGATGCCTCTTAGACCACTCTGTGATATTATATACCTTCCTCTCAATGACTAACCATTTATCTGTTCTTAAATTGTGTTTCTGAATCTCTTCCCATGTGTATACCCCAAATGTTTTAGTACTGCATTCGCCACTTTGCTCCGTCTTCTCTCCACCTTTCCCCATTTCAGGTGCTGTAGCCTCACTCTTGTATGGACGTCTGAAGTACACTGAGTATTTTTCTTCTGGATCAGTAATTCGGACTGTGAATATAAAAAATATGTAACATACTTTTACTAAATTTTATAATACTAAAACCTATATTCAGCCCACATTTTAAAATATTTTTCTCCAACTCAAAATTAAGAGATGTATCATATAATTGTATTATCATAAATAGCAGCTATAAATGTTAAACATCCTGCATGGATATTCAACCAAATAAAACTGTTAAACGTAGAAATATGCATTGATCCACCATTTATTTTCAAACTTGATTTGTTCCATTTAGATTGCATGGAAAGCAATGTCTCCTGAACAGAAAACAGCAATTAGTGTACCAAAGCACTATTTTACCAGTATTATCATAAGAAAGAAATTGTGTTCTGTTGCATACCAGTATTTAAAACAGCATTTAGAACAAGGTGTAGACAATTAAATATTTTTATTTTTAAATTAAGTTATACTTTTTAAATCATTCGCTATTTTCCTGAATCCACCTATTATATCAGAGAGTGAAAGAAGCATAATTATTTTAAAGCACATCAACCATTAACAAAAAGTGTCATTATTTCTAATGATTACAGGGTGGTCCAGATCTAATTATGCAATTATAAAAAGGCGAACACATCGCACCCACTGTTCGACTGACAACCATCTCCCTGCTATTTTGGAATGCAGGGCAGGTGCTGCCATCTATCGGTAACAAAAATAATTTTTTTTTAATTCTCTATGTAATAAACTTAAAAAGTTATAGCGTAATGAAAATTGCATAATTAGATCTGGACCACCCTATATTATGTTTTTACTTTCTCAGTACACAGCATAGGAGAAAATAATGAAATGAGACTAAACTTTGTATATTAATAGTTCTATTGATTTTACACACTTTAGGCATTCCAGGATATAATGTTACCTATTTTGTAGCTTGATAGTTGTCTACTGTATGTCTGTTGTGCACATTAACTATTGAACAGATCAACTGACCCAAGATTGTAATTGGTGCCTTTGTTAAAATCAGAAATTCTTTTATTGATTATGAACAAAATTAGTTCAGTCAAAAGGTCTGATGTTTTCAACCAGTTCTAGTCTATTGTCATAGCACATTTACTGTGATGAAAGGTTTTGCTCTTTGAGTTACTACAAGTTAATTCTTTTGAAAAACTAGGGGGCTTCGCCCCCTGCTCGTTTCGTTCTCCAACCCCCGTGTTTGGTTTTCCAAATACACACTTTTAAGATTTTTTTTCTTTGAACTTCTGTAAAAACAATATTTGTAAACTTGCGAGTCCCAATATGCTGAATCTTTTTATCAGTGTGACATGTGTTTAATGACTTTGTACCATAATTAAGGATAGGTTTCTTCGTTTTTCAGCATAGACAAAACGATCCACATCATCAGCAGTTAATATTTTTTTTTACAAAGTAACCAATAAATGTATGTGCACTAAACTCAGTTTTTGAAATTCTCAAGATTCTTTATTTGTCACATGCATAGTTATACAGGACAACACGCAGTGAAATGCATCCTGATCCGCTTATCAAAAACTGTGCAAAGTTACAAGAATATCATTTAGATTAACAAAAAGTCATAGACTGAAAGATAACAGTATAGTAGAACATAATAAATAAGTAAAATTATGTGAATAAAGTAGAATTAAGTGTTAAGGTGCAATAGTGCAGTGATTGTTGTGCAAAACCAAAGTTAGACTGGTGCATAGTTAAATGAGGCAGTTTGTTTGCGCTACTGCGATCTTTACTTTCTTTTTTTATATTTTCTAATTTTCCTACTTTCATATCCTTTAACTTTCTCCACATGTGTATGGCGCCAAGGTTTTTTTTTAGCCTTTCTAATTTTACTGCTTTCATAATCTCTAACCTGCTCTGCATGTGTTTAGCGCCAACATTTGTAAACATCTTTATGAAGTTCTACTTTGTCTTTTACTCTTTGTCTTTTAATTCTGAGCCGGACTGGACGTGCTTTGTTTTCCAGTTCCACTTGTTCCGGGCTGATAATTACTTTCCTTATTTTGTGAATTTGCACCTCGATTATTCTTTTTTGCTCTTTTTTTTTCTCCAACGCTTTTCAGTCTCTTTTCTCCGCGCTGCTTTCTTCTTCGCTTAGATGTCGACATTTCATTTATAACGTACTGTCCTTATACGCTTTATATGCGCTGAGAGCCCTGAATATGTGTGTGCTCAAATCCTTTAGACGACTGAATGTTTTGCTGCCTCTTGGCTTATTTGATATTGATTGTAAGCAGGGCGTGTCTTGCAAGAATCTCATGTTCCACATCATCGCGAGAAGGTCCTGGCACAAAGTCTCATGTTTAAGGTCCCCGGCGAGACGCTCTGTGGCCATGGGTCTCTTTTCTCCGCGCTTTTCTTTCTTCTTCGTTTAGTCGTCGACATTTCATTTCTACCCTATTCATTTCTACCGTATTTACTTTATACACTTTATATGTACCGATAGCCCTGGAGCTGTGTGTGCTGTGTGACTGCCTTTACACTACTGATTTGTTTTTTTCTGCCCGTGGTCTTATTTGTTGATATTGCTTGTAAGTAGGGCGTGTCTTGCAAGAATCTTGTTCTATGTTCCCGTGAGACGCACTGTGGCAAGTCTCTTTCGTCTCGCGGGTCTTTTAAATGTCTTCGAAGAAGATCACGTATCGTAGCCTTGCTTTTGCTTTCCAGGACAGGATTTCTTTTTATAATAGAGAGATGTTTCAAATAAAATGTCTGAGAATAATAACACCTGCAACTTTTGTTTGAAAATAGTTTTTTTTAATCTTTTTTTTAAACTCTCATATGTTATTCATAAATTAAAGGCCCTGATATGTCCACTCAGCAATACCCCTAACATTCTTTACTGTCAGGGATTTAATGGATATTTATAACATGTTTATCTCTGTCCAGTTAACACTGAAAATGGTTTTATTGTTTATATAATAAAGATTAAGAAAGCTTTGAAAATGATTGTATATCATGACCAACAAATCGCTGATGTGATGTTAAGGAGAGTTGTTAAAACATCTGGAAACTGTATAATCCTGGGCCTGTCCTTGTGTTGAAATTATCCAATTTTGCAACTCCTTCATCATATCATTGACAAAGAATTAAAGATCAGCTATTAGGGTAACACAAAAATTCTGTTATTTCAATACATGTATGAAATTTATTTGAATCTAATAGTGAAAGATTACCTTATGACTGCAAACAGATTGGCTGTTTTCTAAATTCCATAACACCGTTAGCAGTTTAGCAGTAGCATCAATTTTATAAACAGCTTATACATTACAGGGTAGTGGGAAGCTGATGTCTATGACGGCCACATTAAGCACAATGTGGGTACTAATGCCAGACAACATTAAAAACAAGAAATTTTAGAAACCCAAAGACAAATTTTAATAATGAGGCCAGTGCAATGCAAGTCCTGTTGAATGTTGGACTTTTTAGAGGATGGCTTAGAGGAGCCAAACTTCTATGAGGGCTAAATCTGTTAGAGATGCCCAACTGATTCAGAAACTCGAGCTCCAGGTTGCTGTACTGGAAAAGGAGTTGGCTCTCTTATGTTATAGTTGAGAATTGGTAGACAAGGCCCAGGTGTCCTTTAGAGAGACAGTGTGCACTCCAAACATGGCATGGAAGGAGATTCTAGACTAGACAGAAAGTACACCTCATGAGAAGGACTTAGGAGCATTAATGGACTTGACACCAACAACTTCCAGACAGTGTTCAGAAGCCATTAGGAAGGCTAATAGAGTATTAGTTTATATAGCAGGATGTGTACAGCACAAGTCCAAGGAAGTTATGCCCAAGTTTTATAATTAACTGGTGAAGCCTCATCTGAAGTACTGTAAACAGTTTTGGTCTCCAGGTTATAGAAAAGACCTAGCAATGCTAGAAAAATCTCCCGGGAAACAAGGGATGAATTATGAGGAAAGATTAAAAGAGCAGGGCCTTTTCAGTTTAAGCAAAAGAAGATTAAGAGGAGACATGATTGACGTGTTTAAAATTATGAAGGGAATGAGTACAGTTGATCAAGAGTGTTATTTTAAAATGACTTCAATAAGAACTTTTGGACACAGTTGGAAACTTGATAAGAGTAAATTTTGCACAAACATTAGGAAGCTTTTCTTTACACTGAGAACCATAGCCACATGGAATAAGCTACCAAGTAGTGAAGTAGGCAGTAGGACTTTAGGGACTTTCAAAACTAGGCCTGATATTATTTTGGAAGAATTAAGTGGATAGGAACAGCAAGCTTTGTTTGGCTGAATGGCCTGTTCTTTATCTAGATTATTCTGATAATTCTAACACCAGTTCATCACAGGGCACATTAACATATACGTGACCAATCTGGAGCTTGCATTTGAACTGAAAGTTTTAGAATTGACATACACAGGAAGAATAATCACTGAGGCAATGGCTGGGCTAATGTCACACCTCAGGACTCAGCAGCTATGTGGTAAGAAAAACAAACTATCCAGTGTGCCATTTAGTACTGGCTTTATCATTTGTTAGAGAATACGTGTATGCAAAACAATGTCCTTCTAAACAGAATCATGAAGAATGGGTTAATTGCTTCCAGAGATATTGCCTCACATTGATGCATTGTAAGTTTTTTTTTCAGACAGCTCTTTTAGAGAACTCAATTATGCAAGTTAAAATTCTCCATGAACTGTCAGTGAAACCTTTTGTTTTTCTTAATAAATAGTCTTTAATGATAATTTTTACTTTGAAAGTAGCTTGTGTAAAAATACATGCGGCAGTGCTTTCTTAAAAGCCACCAAGTATCAAATAGATAAGCTTTTATTTGATTTTGGTAACTACTGGAAATTGCGGTTAGCTGTTCTAGACTACACCATCTAGTGATAAAATGACATCCTGTAAAAACACTCGAAGCGGTTGCACTTTAATTTACCTTCTTCCAGCCATCTCTGCCTACATAATTTTACACGAATCGTGCTCCATTACCGATAACTATACATGTAAAACACATTAGAAAGTTCTACAATATCACACCTTCCAGTTTACTACATAATATGGCGTAAAGATAAACATTGCATCCCCGTGTTCAGCTGTCTAATCGTTTACCGTTTCGCCAGCAGAACCTACTGAGGTTAATACTTGTTATTAAAGCAATCATAAAAATCAAAAATGTACTTTTTTAATGCAAATCGTGTGTAACAAAAAAATAACATTTAAGAGCTAAACATGCGCTGTGTTGAGAATTTGTGTTTTAAAATTGCTAAAAATACCGATATTATTTACATGCATTTGCTCAAGTGCCAACGTATATTATAGGCTTATTCTGTTATATCGTCTGCATTGTTTAGAGATCGGTAGGCCATAAGCTGACAATGTACAGTAAATAAATAGTGACAATCGCTTATTGGTCAGAGATAGAAACATTCTTTATATACTAACTAAACAGTAAAACGCACTATCCTTTTATTCTCTAACCGCAACGTCAGTATTAACCAGCATCAGTCAGTACCAATTTTCTAATTAGGATACGCTCTTATTTGGCATTTCGTTTTCCTCGTTATTTAACACAGTACAACCACAATAATCAGGGATGGGAAAAGAGTTACTATACGAAATTATGGTTTAAATTTAAAATTCTGTTCATATAAATAATGCACGTTGATGTGTTGGTGTATGCTTTATTAACACGTCAAGCTGTACTAAGTATACTAAATCAAGAAACTAAATATTGGGAAAATACAAACTCATTGGTGAATAAGTATTACTTTATTCCAGTTATGCCGTAAACAAAATAAAGTAAGCTCCTGCTTGGCTTTTTTTAATTTAGTCTAATTTTAATTTGCAATTGGGAACTCTTGCTCTGCTAGTTTAATATGTTTCACACCCATCACTTATCTTCCTCCTACCTCTGGAAAGCCTCTGCTGAGAATCCCGAAGCCTACCGCTGCAGTGCGCTCTGTACAGAAGAACTTCGCAGCCTTTATATCACCTGTCACCTTCTTTGTCATTTATTCATTTTCTTTTTCCGTCGAACTATCAGTCGACAAAGGCAGTGTGAAAGATTTGGGTTTCCCACGGCAACATAAACTAAGCCAACCATCGCACCGCCCCAAATCCCTCAACAAAGCCATCCAAACATTCAATGGTGAGGTTGTTAGAGTTTCTCCGCGATCAGCAGAGCTATCCTCCACCAATCGGGAAGCCCTCCTTTAGTACCGCATGTCGCGTATTGGTGCAACAATGTCTTTCGAATCAACTAGGAAGAGGGAGGACTTTGGGGGCTTTTGGGGGGGGGGGGGGGCAATTTGCGGCAGTTGGATCAGAGTTATTATTGTAATCTCAGCGAGCGTTTAAATGGAAGAAGTGGGGTTACTGAACTTTGGCAGGCCAATTCTGCTCTTCATAGTTTCTCAAAAAAGGTTGCTCACCCTCTTACTTTTGACTTTGTACTATGGGAAAGGACTTTTGACAAATCACCATGCATCGCATTAGCTGTTTTAACTCATTAGTATATCAAAATGTTGCAAGTTTTCATATATTAGACAAATACAAATAAATGTGTTACATTTCAAGTATTACTACAGGCACAAATAAATGTAATTTTAATGGAAAATAAAAATGTAGTAATATATAAGATTTGTATATTACTAGTAATAACATGTACATAGATAGCATTTCCTTTAAAAATATAGCATTTGCTATCAGATATTATATAGTGTATATCAACAGTAATATTACCACATATGCATTGTGCACAGTTATAGCTCTTTCTGTGTGTATATTCTAAAATATAACATTTAACACAAAACAAGTGTTTGGACAAGCTGATGGAGATGAAGTCTGGGGTTCTTCGGAGGAAAGTAATTGTAATAGATGGTAACTTGACTGGGCATGTTGAAGCTAGACTTGATGGTGATGGGGGCTTTTGCACCAGCAATGTTAATTGGGAAATCAAAATGGTGGTATGCACCACAATTTGTAAGAAGAAAAATAAGCTGGTGACTTATTGATCTGGTTATGAAAAGATCACAAAGTACAATTTGTTGCCGTTGAAATTTGATCAGGATATGCAAAAACATGTGATGGTGATCTTTGGTGAAATTTGATCAGGACATGCAGAAAGATGTGATGTTGATATCTGAAGAAGGTTGCATATCACAGCGTCACTTGGTATGTCAGAGATCTGTTAGTCAGTGGCGTTTAGAAAAGTAACAGAAGGTATATACCAAGGCTGAAGGTCTTTAAAGCTGAAGGAGGAGAGTGTAAGAGGTATAAGAGTAGAAAGTATAAACAAAGAAAAGAATGGTATTAGAATGTGGTTCATATCTAGCAGTCAAGGTTTTAGGGCAGGTAATGAAGGTGGTTGAGAGAGAGCTAGAAAAAAGAATCAGGGATCAAGTAAATGTTAGCAAAATCAAGATTAGTATGATGTCTACTAAGTGAATAACAAATACAGTCTTTATTATCAGGCAAATGCAAAAAAGTGGACCTAGCAAAGAAATGGAAACTGCATTTACATTTGTCTGGTGAAAATGTTTAACATAATGACATGGAAGGTAGTGAGCTAGGCATTCAGTAAACTAGCTGTGGATGAATGGTTAATGTCAGTGGTTATGTCAAAATTATGAACAGCGGCTGGGACATTAGATGGGGATAGTGAAGGTTTTAAAGTAAAAGTGAGGCTACACCAGGGATCAGTTCTGAGTCTGCTGCTTTTTGTGACAGTCATGGAGATGTTATCCAGAGAAGTGAATGAAGAATTGACAGGGGGCCC
The DNA here is from genome assembly GCA_026402145.1 of Polypterus bichir lapradei. Lineage (NCBI taxonomy): Eukaryota > Metazoa > Chordata > Cladistia > Polypteriformes > Polypteridae > Polypterus > Polypterus bichir. Next base: position 137,964,538 of record JANRMT010062854.1, read on the forward strand.
CTTGTATGCATATCATCTTGTTTTAATTGCTATGAGTGAAGCTGAACTACAGGAAAAGATCCTGAAATAAAAAGTTAAATTGGAAGTCAAACACCTCAAGGTAAATGCATGAAAGACCAGGGTGACATATCCAATGCATAGTGCATAGTTTACAGGAAGTGGGTGCATAAAGCATATAGAGGCCTGAAGGTCAGTCTGTAAGTGGCAGGTGTGAGAACTGGAAAGGCCTGCAAAAGGGCTGCAGAATTTTGATGCAGTAAGAGTAAATTTCAATGTCAGCCATTGAGTTTTTTGGAAAAAAGTGGGAAAGTTCTATTTCTTAGGTGACTTGTTGAGTGCAGACATAAATGTTGCCACTGCAGGGATAGCCAATTTAAGAGGTGCATTGAAGAAGTTATATATGCTGTCACCACTTCTGACTTCTAATAGGATCTCCATGGGGTTGAAGGGTACAGTTTATGAAAGTTGTTTGATATATCCTCTGTGTGAGTGAGACATGGTCAATAAAAGTGGAATATGAAGCTGGAAAGAACAGATACAAATGATCACAGTGTCATGCAGGGTGTTAGGGGAATAACAAGAAGATGAATGCTGAGTTCAGAGAAAGATGTGTGGAAGCAACAGAAATTGGACTGATGAAAAACTGACTTGAGTGACTCGGGTATGTGGAGGGAAAGACAGGATGACTGGGAGAAATTATGCCACTAGATGGGGGTAAAGGGGATGGGGAAGGAGACCAAGAGGTAACCAAATTAGACATGGTTAGAGATGGTGTCTGGTGATATGAAAATAATTGGCCACTGCAAAGGATATCTAGGACCATGAATAGTCAAGAAAAAAATTGGAGGGCAGCCAAATAATCTAGGCAAACCAGAAAAATGGCCATCAAAGCAGATATGATGATTATTATTTGCTTTCAGTTAAAAGGGAAAATAAGGGTTGAAATTACATCTGAATGTCCTGTCTATAAGTTCAAAGCAAGTCCGGAACTAAAAAAGGAAAATGAATTGATACTGCCCTGTCTGTGAGTGACAGTGTATGCATGAGAGGGTCTAATTGGCTTTGCTGTTTCTGTAAATACCTAATATTTTTGTCATACAATATTAGACCCAAAAAAATTTACCTTCAACTACTACATTTTCAAACTTAATGTCAAAGAGAACAAAATATTATGTGAGATTAATAAATTATAAGATATCTAAGAATTTGAGAAATAATCACATTATAGTGTGTATCTGAAATATGTTCTGAACATTTACTGTATAGTCATCATTATCCATCCATCCATTATCCAACCTGCTATATCCTAACTACAGGGTCACAGGGGTCTGCTGGAGCCAATCCCAGCCAACATAGGGTGCAAGGCAGGAAACAAACCCCGGGCAGGGCGCCAGCCCACCGCAGGGCATAGTCATCATTATCATCATCATAAATGATAGTTAATCCCAACCTATGTTCAAAACATAGATTTTTTCCAATTCTTTTTGTCCATGGCTATTCCTTCATTTGTATGCTTTTTCAATTTTAAACAACCCGATAACATTTTCTTGATTTTGGCAGTCTCTTGAATTCCAACCGGCTCTTGAGAACCCCTCTACAGCCTCTGTCTCAGACATTTTTTCTTGCTGTAAAAAGCAGGTCTTCAAGAGCTTTCTACACACACCTTACATTTGTGAGATGTATTTACTAAATTTCCCCAAATAAATCCATGGCCCCAATTGCAAAGACTAGTACCTGAACATTGCACAGCACTTTCTTATAAAACACATTTTCTCTCAAGCCAGGCCAATTTAAAAATATTGGTTACCCTAAAATGCGACTGTGATATGCCGTGGTTATTACCAGCATGGTGAAACAAATAAATAAAAAATACATGAACGCATGTGGCATGGCTAAAAATAAAAATAACATTTGCCAGTATTTTGTGTAAAAGTAACAAAAAGAAAAAAGAAAAGGTCAGGAGTTTTGTGCTTGTTATATTCACCTCAGGATGTTATTTTAGTAAAGTTAAGTTTATCCCAATATTTTATGTAAGTTACATTTATAAGGCTATTAGCATTGAGAAGTAATTTTATATGACGTTTATCCTAGAAGCACTAGGTAAAATGCAGGAGTCAAAAATGGACCAATGGATCACAGGATACACTTACTAAGAAATGCACTCCCTTATACATCACCAATTTATAGTCAGCAACCAATTTAAACAGTACATCCATTGATTGTGCTAGCAAACTGGAGTTTCAGGGTAGAACTGATACAAATACAGGAAGAACTAAGTGGATTTTGTTGTAATCCTTTACAGTATTTTACAATAATACTTAAGTAAGCCTATGAGGCAACAGTGCTAATCACCATACAAACATACCACCCAGTTTTTAAAATTTATTTCACTGTTTGAAGCCACGTGCTGATGTTTTGTCAAAGTAGTTTCTGAAGTGTAACCTAGTCTCTGTTTAAACATACAGTAGAAAGTTTTGCAGGATTAGTTATGCAGGTAATGTAAAAAAGGTGATAAATACTATATAACTCTTTTCTCTAGACACTGTGTAACCCACTTCAGTGTAAAATTTCCTATAAAATATATCAAATTAAACATACAATGTCACATTAAACATACAGTATGCAATACAATTAATGGGTTAAAATGTTCTTAAACTGCATGGGTACAGTATTTACTTTTAGGCAGTGTTTTACTTGCCAAAATCAATTAATTGTTTCAATGTGCCAGAATATTTAGTAAAAAAACAATTGTCATAGAGTCCAAATAATGCAGTATTAAAGCACTTAATGTTTGTGAAAAAATAATATATGTAATATGAAATAATATAGTTATTCTATTGGCATACTGATATTATAGTATATCCGATGATATTGCTAAAATATCTGATCCAACACATTTCATTTTTCTCATATGTTACCCTTAACACTTTCATAGATATAATGAACTGGTCTATATATAAAAGAACAGTATCAGAAATTGTTTCCTGATATTTTAAATTTTATTAGGTTTAATGACTTTAGAGCCAATATACACATATTAGTCAAATACTAGTATTTAATGTTGAGACACTGTATACTTGTATTTCAGTCTAATATTAATGATCATATCATTTTACTTGCTTACTGCACTATTTTTGCTGATACTAAGAGTACAGTGGTCTATGATTCTAACTTTAGGCCTTTACAAAACAGAGTTGCAAAATTAAGCACAATATTACCCTGATGTAGCACTGAACACCAGGGACAAAATTAACAAAATTACATTTCTTGCTTTACGTGTTAGTTATTTATTTTCCAGTTCCTCGTGTAGAATATATTTCATGATGCTTCCTCTCAGACAGGGTCCATATCATGCAGAACTCCAGCGTTTACAGGTGACTTCCGATAGTAAATAAATGGTACTTGATGAACAAAATTGCAAAATGGTTCAAATGTCTTTTCAATGTTCTCCTTCATGGCAAAGGAATATAGTACAATGCATTTAATGATTCAATAGCAGACTTGCTGCCCAGACAGAGAAATGAATAGCTTATTTTTACTTTAACAATGGGTTTCGTGCATGCAATTTTCTCAATCAACAGCTTTAGTTATAGGGACTTGTCTTGAAAGCTGCTGTACCATATATGTGAATATTCTTATAAAAAATGCAACCTGTACACAATATTTTGTTGGCAACGGATTACCTTTGTTTTCGGTTTTTATAATTTACATTACTGAAGTTTAAATTATTGAACACCATCTGAACTAATTACTGTGTTGTTTCGTTAATAGTTTTTTTTAAACTTTCTTTAAATTATGCTAAATCGACAATAAAAGTAGACACACCTTTGTACATAAATACATACACACACACATACAGAGGTAACGTATTGGGAGTCTCCTTAAAATCTGTGTCGATTTAAAATTTAAGGCGTACATCGAAGTCTATAAAAAAATCCGTTTATATACTTAACCACACAAACCTCGCTCTCACTAGCTCCTTGCCTGTTAACGCAGCTCACTCAAGTACCTAATGGGTAATTTGCTTATTTTTCCAAACTGCAAATTTTTCATCACAATAAAACAAATGATCCTCTCCATTATTAATTGCCACAATATATTTATGTATTATTAAACCTACAACAATAGTAATACTATTAAACACTGAATTGTTACTAATATACATTACTGAAACAGAATTAATGCTTGCTTACCACTGCCCTTTCGAATGGAATGTGTCTGTCAGTCTTCCTTAATGCTGAACGATTGTCTTTCATTCCCAGGACTGACCTAGTTTTAAAGAGAACGCCGTTTGAATTTCCTTTAATGAGGATTATTCTTAGAAGAGATAACACTAACCTATTTTCCCTCAGGGATTTGGCCTTCACCGTGTAATTAGTGACGCACAATTTTCTTAAAATATTTTGTTTCCTTAGACAATCGATATTTAGAAATATCTGAAGGTGATAAACCCGTGGGCGGATGTCGGTTTCCCATATAAACCACCATAAACTAAAGTAAAAATGGCCTGAAGGCGGGCGACTAACTGGGTGAAAGTCGGGATTTATTTGCTTATATATGAAGACAGCTATTATTCTTAGAACTTTGGGTATTATATCGGGATAATGTAAATAGTGCTCCTTTGCTTATTCCCCGTTCTCCTTATTTTATTTGTAAAGCAGACAGTTCTTCAAGACTTTTTATTAAAACGTTTTCTTTCTTTTTTCCTTTGCACATTCTCATGATGCTCGATGTACGTCTTCTACATTTGTGGAGATGATACAGTTTATAAAGTGGTCTGAAATGATAAAGAAAACACAGGGTTAATTTTTTTTTTCAAAAGATGCAAAGCAGTATCAGGCCATATTAGAGTCGGCGAACTGCGCAGGTGTAATCGGCCCTCTTAAAGAGGCCGAACAAAACAGAGTGGTTGAGTGATAGGGATCTAAAAAATAATGCAACGCTGTTAACTTCGTTCATAAACGTTTTGCATTCATTAGTTTTGTGCAGGTATCTGCTAGAAAACAAATTGGTTTAAAAGGAAACACATACCTAATTCTGAAATCTCACGAGTGATTATAATAGATTTATTGCATCACAAAATTACATCTATTGGAGGTAATTCTTTGTGGGGATTGTGTACCCCAGTAGCTAGTGATGATGTTGCTAAATTACAGAATATGCATTTGAATCCTGTGCTTTTTAGTTTTTGAGTGGCGTTTGCATGCTCTACCTTTGTTTGTGTGTGGGATTTCTGTTTACGTAACAGTGAGTTTGCGATGAACTAGTGAGCAATGATAGGATTGCTGTCTCTTTAACCTTGTTTTGAACTAGGAGGGTTAAAAAAAACATTTACCTCGGATTTACAAGTTTCCCAGACACATTGATAATGTTGCAATGAATCCCTACATTTGTTTGAATGAGTTTACACATATGCTTTGTCCCTTTGTGCCATGAGATTGCCAGGTGTCCCAAATGTTTCAAGGCTTGCTTTGGGGTTTTTGTAGAAACCAGATAATGAAGTACTAGAAGACAGTGCAATGAATAAGCTAAAACACGCTGAGTTTATAGAAGGACACAGGAAATGTGTCAGCATTTCAGTTTCAGTGCAGGATGTCTCACTTTACCTGTAAAGGCACTCATCAACCCATTATTGAATTACTTAGGTTTAGGAATTTGATGGATGGATGTTCTACATATTGCTCTATGATTTGTATTAGTTAAAGAAAGGTATTTGAACTCAATAGAAACACTTTCTGTTCTTTTTCACTTATCATAGACTGAAGCACTTATAATATTTGCTTATGATTTAGTACTTAATATACTTTAAATTCAGACTCAAAAGGAACAGAACTTAGAGAAAAAATATATTATGTAGTCATATATTGTACAAACTATTTGACCAAATGCAGCAATTTACTCAGGAAATGTCAGACTGTATAGATACTAAAATGCCCTTGTTCCCTCCTAGAAGAATGTATGAATGACAATTTGACAATAGGACTTCAGCCATAATTGAAAACAGCTGATAACTTTTACATGGTATGATGGCACAGTTTTAAGCCAGGAGAGGAAACAGAGAGTGAATTTTGGCAAAGTCACAACTTATGTGAAGTTTTCATGTTTTCTTTGTGGTCTCATTTTCTTGGTACAATGACTGTCCTGAAACAAAATACATTTTAGGTTAACTGGCTACATTAAATTGCCCGTGTGGAATGACAGTGTCTATTGCCCGTGTGTAACTTATGATGAATTGCATCCAATCCAAGGCTGGATTTCTACTGTATGAATTTATTATGTCATTTAAGCATACCGTACTATTAGTTATTTTTAAATTAATTGCATGCTTATTTATCCGGCAGAGAATACTGTACAAAGTAGTAAACGTTAAGTGCTAAATAGGGACGTAAAGGACTTTTCAGGTTGATTTCAGATTAGATTTCCTTATTAGCTTAGCAACACACTATTCTCAGAAAAAATACATTAATGAAGGTGTGACTGGTGGGGTAATTCACTTGTTCTTCATAAAGTACCGCAATTTTAAAAACACTTTACTAAAACACGTTACGTTTTCTGACAATGGTAAACACAGGATGAGTTTTGATGTCAAAATCCTTTCCCGTTTCGGCTAGCTTTCTGGAGTCGTGTTTCTTTAAATGAAACTAGGTGTAATTGTAGGAGGAGTCCGGATAGAGGTTTTCAGAAGTGGGTTCCAGGGATTTGGATAGCTATTTCTTTCAAAACTGGGGCATTGTTTCCCCGGCTTGGCGATATCTGGCAAGTGGCTGGTTCTCAGAAAGGTGAGCTGAGTGCGACCGACTTATTTTCCATTTAATTATATGGTTGTATGTGCAGGTTCAGTCTGCCTCGCGGTGGTGCTGAAACAGCCACTTTACAATACTGTACACCAGGGGAAATTGGCTTAAACAATGATGGCTCGGGCACACGAGGTTGTGGACCTTAAAGATTAGGGTGGAAAATGTCTTAAATTCTGTGAAGTTGCAAAAACTGCGTAAGTGGAACGATTTTGGTGTTTAACCAATAGGGAAGCTTGTTAACACACAATATATGCAAAACATTGCCTTACCAAGCAAATGAAAACACATCTTAAAGGTGTATACTAAACAGAAAATAAATCAAAAATGCAGAGTTTTAAAAAAATAATTAAACAGTGAATAATTTAATATTGGCTAATCCTAATGGCCTTCGTTGATACACTTCCTCACGCAAATACCACAGCATTAAAATTCAAGGCATGCAAGAAAATATTCCTCTCGAATATATGTATAAAAATTAACATAATCGAAAAGATTACGTTGCTGAAAAACATACACAAAAGGCGACACCATGACTGAGTACACTTGTGAAAATTAAGGAATTCCTCTCAAAGTAAACATTGTCAGAAGTTACTCTTAAAAACAATAATGCAGTTACAGTATCAATGAACTAATTTAATAACCCTCATTTCACAACAAAGAATATAGCAGCTATGAAGAGTGCAATAATTAAACAGACTGTCATTGTTTTCAAAAGTTGAAAGATACCGTAATGGAAGAAATATGTATAAGGTAGAAAAAAGCAGTATTGTTTTTAAATAACTAGGTGAAGGAGCTTAACTGAAAGGTATGGAACAAAATTCTTGATGAATAGTTTTGGAAATGAAAATATATACTTTTTTCTGTTGTGTGGTGCTGGGATTAACTTTGCAACGTGCTAAGGGAAGATCAGGCTACTTGCATACCTCCATACAGGCTTACATACAGGCTACCTCCTTATAGTGATTGTGACAGCAGTGAGGTGCAGTGAGGTTCATGGCTGGTGAGGCACTGACTTCTTCAGAGTCAGAATTACAAATATATGAACCAAAAGAATAGATAATTAACTATTCAATGCACATTGATTACTGGTTATGTTTCATATCTAATCTTCTTTACACAGACACATAGGTAAGGTACATATTTGGCTAAGAAAGAACGTTATATTTATAGCAGTGAGAGAGAAGAGAGAGTGCATTTGCTCTGCACCCTCCAAGTCTTCTAAATTTGCTGTTGCAATTCCACAATTCATACTCATTCAATACAAATGAAAATATAGAGAGGTGTACAAGATAAACAGATTTCAATTTTGACCTTAATTGTAATATTTTATTGTTTTTAAAAGCTTTTAATTATGACACTTTAATCAAATTTAATACAGACTGTTCAACAAAAGGTTAACAAGAAAAACAAAAGAATATTTTATTTAGGGTCAAAATTTAGTTTTTAAATATTGCATTTTTTTTCTTATTCTGGTTTTATTTTTTTTATAAAATTGAAAACCTTTTATGGTCTAACCTTTATTTATCAATGAAGTCCATGCGCCTATCTTTCTCCACGAAAATCTCCATCTCTTTCTTGTAAAAGTCCTCCTTATTTTCCTTTAGTTTTGTCTTAATTTTACACTTTGGCAGTCAGTTGGAACAAAAAAATAAAAAAAAATAAAAGGTGCACCTGACTTTCTGATATTGCTAACATATTGACGCCCAGAGCATCTGCGTAGAAGAGTAGCAGCAACAAGCACCTGTTGGGCTCACATCCGCCCCCTTTGGTGCGGCCTGCTACTGTCTGCCTCACTTTGTGCCTCTCACTGCGGTTTTATGTCTGATCAGCAACACTAAATATGTCACACATATTCATTAAATATATAAGAAAGTCAGGGTGTATAATAAGCATGTCTGCAAACATTAGATTGGTGACATACTGAGAGAAAGCAGCAGGCACGCGCAAATTGCATGTATCATCCCCATGTGTGAGGGATAGCGCAGTCCAAGGTGAGGCTCATTGGCATGTCTCCCCTGTATTTGAACAGGAAATACGCAAATTCAACAATTTTGACTATAAAAATGATCAAAATTATTGGAATCATACAGAAAACAAATTTATAGCACATACTGTACCAGTGGACATATTTATTTCATATTATCATTATTAGTTGTGAGGCTCTGCTTCCCCTGCCTCCCCTGACTGCATGTCCCTGTATGACAGTAATAGTTGCGGACTCAATCATTAGGGCTGATTGAAACACAGGTTTGCTTCAGAGACAGAGAGTCTTGCACAGTGTGTTGCCTACTAGGTACACAGGTGAGAGACTTCCCTTGAAGGGTAAATAGGCTTTTGGCCAGAGCAGGGGTGGATCCATTTGTCATTGTTCATGTTGGAAAAAAGCCATACATAAGGGTAGTCTGTCATTTCTGTGATCCACATTTCAAGAGTTAGTTGCCAGGCTAAGAATCAGAATTGACAAGGTAAGTCAGTCCAGGTAAGACTTGAGGAGATTACAAGGCTTAACAAGTGGATCAAATCTTGGTGAATGGTAGAATGGTATTGGTTTATGGAGCATTGGAACACCTTTTGGAACAGATGGGACTTGTTCTGCCATGACAGGTTACATCTGAACAGGAGTGGCACCAATGTGTTGGGGAGGCATATGAGTAAGTTACTCGAGGATTGTTTAAATTAAGGAATGGGTGGGCAGGGAGTTTAGGACAGGCCAGTTTTAGAACTGTACAAGGGGGAACAAATAATAGTGTAAAAGTAAAAAATATATAGAAATGTAAAGTCTAACCCAATGTTTAAATGCAGAAGTAAAAGAAGTAACACATAAAAATAGCTTGCCTTAATAGAAGTATCACAAATAAAACAAGTGAGTTTGAGTTGAATGTAATGGAACATACTTATGATATTAAAGCAATAACAGAAATCTGGCTAAATAACAAAGATGGGGATGGGTACAACACAGAGGAATACACATCAAGGAGGAGGTGAAGTGCATCAGGAATAGTAAAGGGGAATTAAAAAATACAGAGAGTGTAATAGCGGATGATCTAAACTTGCATTTTTCTGAGGTCTTAACAAGTCAGAAGTAGATAACCTCCCAGCAGTAAAAGGTACTACTAAAAGTAGGTACTGAGAGATATAGAAATTGTAAAAGGAGAATTACTGCTTAGATTAAATGGGCTGAAATCAAACAAATCTCCAGAACCAGACAATATTTGCCCATGAGTTGTGAAAGAGGTTAAAGTACATATATAAATCCTGGACACATATTTTTAGGAAGTCACTGTGCACTGGTGAAATTCCAAAGGACTGGAAAATGGCAAATATTATCCCATTATATTAAAAGAGTGACTGGGCAGAGCCAAACAGCTATAAGCTAGTAAGCTTAACGTGCATCATGGGAAAATTAAAGGAAGTAATTATTAAAGATAAGATTGAGCAACACGTGGCATGAGCAAGAATTTTACTGAACAGTCAGCATGGGTTCAGAAGAGAGGGGTCATGTTTTATTAACATGCTGGAATTCTATATATTGTAGCGACCTCTGCGTCAGGCTCAAAAAGAGAAGAAATTAAAAAAAAAAAACGGACAGACGTAGTAAAGTCTCATCTTTCAGTTAAGCAGTCCCAGTCACTGACACATTTAACATTTCTTTGCTCCTTTCCTATCCTGTTAACCAAAGCAGGTGCTTGCTGTCACTTGTCATTGATCATCAACACTGAATTTCATTCAAGGCTTTGCTGTCCGTCCTGTCATACACATAAAATAGGACATACATTTTGTTCTAGATACATGTTCAATATTAATAATGGTAATAGGGCAATAATGAGAAAAAGCACAAGATGGAAATATTTATGAGAAGAACCAGGGTAAGGGTAAGGAGGTAAGGAGGTGTCTTTTCTCCCATTACTTGAGCTCATTTGCTGTCCCTCTGTCTATCAGCCAAGTCTATTGCAATTAGAACATTAGAACAATCTACAATAGATGAGAACAGGCCATTCAGCCCAACAAACCTCACATTACACTGGGACCAAATGCATTGGACAATACTGACAATGAATGCCTTCGGAAGTGGAATAAATCAACTTTATACTGAAGCATTCCATTGCTAAAAATAAAAATAAAAAAAAAATAACATTTCAAACAAACAATGAGTTTTGTTATTTATAAAAAACGAACCATAGCTACTATATGTGTTGTTACTTTTTTGTTTATTCTCATCAAACGTTATCTACACGGGCAATGAATATGGATAATTATGTTTAAAATTATTGAGATTAACATAAAACACTGTCAAAAATATTTATAAACACTTTGAGAAGCATTGGCCTTTAGGAAATACCAAAAAAGGTTGTGAGCTGTCATTTAGGACAGAATACGTTGTTAACGGCATGCACTCTACTAAGATGATGTCACAAAAAAAAAAAAAATGCAGCACAGTCAACACAAACTCACAGCATGCTTGATATTTGATCATATAATTAATTGTCAATATTATATAAATTAAGTAATTTTAAGAAGAGGGCAGGTTTGCTACAGTCAGTTCAATAAACGCTCCCATTAAAATGTTTGCATATACAGCATATAAGACAGGATCTCATAGAAGCAGGATTTGTGAGTAGTGAAGAATAATACGAGGGATATCCAGAATAAAAGGTTACAAGTGCCCTGGAGGGTGCAGGGAATTTTTTTTTTTCGAAGGTTGGCATACCTGCGTGTAGGGGGGGTCCTAACGGTCAAAATAAGCCCGGGACCGCGTCAGTCAGTTGTGAAATGTCATCACAGCAAGCGAGTTCGTCAATCTCTGCTGAGGCCGTTTGCTCCACCTACCGCCGATGCGAGATTCGTTCGGTCATCAAGTTCCTCACTTTGCGTCGCGAATCCGCGGCCGAGATCCATCGTCAGCTTGTGGAAGAATTGTGAAAGAATTCTTGGGTGGGAAACGTTTTTCCAACGGTGAGGAGGTGAAGGAAACAGTGTAGAAGTCGCTTTCGGAGGTGGAGCGGAGCGTATTCGACGAGGGTATAAAAAGCTGGTGCCCAGGCTGAAGAAGTGCATCGAAGTTGACGGCGATTATGTTGAGAAATAAACACATATTTTGGAACATACCCTGTAAATTTGGTTGAAATATATTCATTTTTCGATTTTTAACAGCTGTTGTAACCTTTTTTTCTGGATATCCCTCGTACGTGACACTGAAGAATTCTAATGCATAATAATGGGAACAAGCAAAAATTCCGTCTTTCTAAAATAAATGCTGTAAATGTAGGCACTTTAGTGTACTGTTTAATTTAAGAGGCATGTGCGTGTGCGTTTCCAAATTGATCTAAGAACTAAGTTAGCCGTCTATTTTACTAAACAGTTATTGAAACAATAGTTAATATTGTTATATCTTCTATAACAGTGAAGGTTCACTCTGTCATGTTGGATGTTTGGAAGGCACAGATTGGCTGAAACTATTCATAACGATTTGTCCTGAACGTGATCAGAATTGAAAACACATTTAAGCATGCTGGTCAGCAGTTTATATTATGGCTTTCTACAGTATAAATTCAGCACAACACTAGTGCCTCCAAACACTCTACTATAAAGTTTAATATGTTTTACAATGAAACTTTGTATATATTAAGAACACTAGAGGGCACTGTTGCTACTCAAACCCAACAGACAGACACTAAGGACATAAGTTAAAAGCACCAAGATTTGTTGTATTCTTTCTTTAAATTCTTCACAGTGCTGTTCACCACCACAAGTAAATAGACAACACTGCTCACAATTATTCTCTTTTTCTCCCTTTCTTTTCTCCTCCACACCTCCCAGCAAGCTTTGTCTCTGGCTCACTGACTGTGCTTAAGGTGGTCCTTTATATATTGTGCAACCTGGAAGTGCTTCAGCTCTTCCATCCACATGTTCTGCCAGCACTTCCGGGTCAGGCAGATAGCTCATGTCCCCCGGTTCATTCACATCGCCCCCTGGTGGCACCCACTGCACATAACAGGGCTGAGATACTAAACTACAAGTCTCATGGTGCCCTGTGGGAATCCTGGGCACCATTGTAACCCAGGGGAGCTGCCATCTAGCGTCTTGGGAGAGGTAGTGCTCTAAAAAAGCTGCCTTCCCTCATCCTTCCATTTCTAGGGTATCCCGGCTGGATTGAGCTGCCAGCTGTCTGTTACAATATATACATAATTTATAATATAAAATTATATAATGTATCTTTGACAGGCAAAGGAAATCTCAGCAAGCCACAATAGCAACAACGAATTGTCAGCAATGACCTGAACTGTTGTTTCAGTCTGTCACTGAACCATATTAACTGAA
>JANRMT010062854.1:137993452-138028248 GCA_026402145.1 Polypterus bichir lapradei
ACCAAAGATATTTGTGTCGACTAAATCAGGGGTGTCAAACTCAATTGCACAGGGGGCCAAAATCCAAAACACACTTTAGGTCGCGGGCCGAACAGGATAAAGATTTATTGAACACACTAAAACTAAACTTTTAAAACATTAAAACTTTTAAAACTTAACTTTTTTGAAAATAAATATGAATAAAAACAGACAGGAATATTAATTCCTGAATAAATCAACTCAGACCTTAAATAACTTATAATATTTTGCTCTCCATAAAAATATATCCTGTCTAAATTATACAAGTTAGAAATAAAGTAAACGTTAAAAGAACAAACATTCAAATTTCTTTACTCTTACGTAATTTTATATAAAAAATAAACTTAGATTTTAAATATCCCAAAAGATTTTGCTCTCCATAAAAATATATCCTGTCAAAATTATACAAATTCAAATATGAACATGCTGCATAAGAAAACCTGGAAATATAAATAAAATGTGTTCTTTTCAGCAATAACAAATCAAATCATTCAGTTGTCTTTGCTCATACGTCATTTTATCAGAGCTGGACGCCTGGCATCTTTTTTTGGCAACAAGTTCGTTTATGTTTGGTGTGAGGTTCTGTGTTGTGGAGATTCTCAGGATGGACTGCAGGTGCTAATCAGTGAGGCGACTCCTGTGTGCTGTTTTGTTAGTCTTCATCACTGAGAAGAGCTTCTCACACAGATATGTGCTACCAAACATGCACAACGTTCGAGCCGCATGTAGACGGAGCTGGAGCATTTCTGCGGGAATGGAGTGAATAAACTGTGCGGGCCCTGCAGTATCGTACTTTGCCTTCAGTGTGCCATTACACTGCAGCTCAATCACCTCCATCTGAATCTGCACAGGTGCAGTTTCCACATCAACGGCAAATGGGTTGCAAAACAACTCAAAATTCTTTTTTTGTTCTTCAAAGTCACCAAAGCACCATGCGATCTCAGTATGCAGTGCGCTCAGTTTATCAGCAAAGTGCGTATTTGGGAACACCGTTTTGTCGACTTGGTTCAACATTACTTGGCAACAGGGAAAGTGGGGCAAGTTGCACTGGTGCATTTGTGTCTCCCATAAAAGTAGCTTCACTTGAAATCACTTTGTGATTGTGCACGGGTAAAAACGTCTGCTGAAGTGTCAGATTCTTCTTTAATTCTTCTGCTTTCTGTATGTTCTGCATTGCATTCAGGTTATCCTGATGTTTTGTCTCATAGTGCCGTCTTAGATTAAATTCTGTAATTACAGCCACATTAGCTCCACAAATGAGACACACGGGTTTACCGGCAATGTCAGTAAACATATACTCAGCCTCCCATCGGTTTTTAAAGGCTCTATTTTCAGAATCAACTTTTCTCTTCAGTATCGTGTTGGCTAGCTTCACAATAACTTGCAGCATCATAAGCTAGACTTGATTAACGCGGTAAGTGTTCGGCAAGGCAGCTGAAGTGCTGCATTATGGGATCTGTAGTTTATTGTGTTACCAGCGCTTCATATACCCGGGCCATTAATAACAATAATACAGTATATAAAATGATCTTGCGGGCCGGATATAATTACACGCTGGGCCGGATGTGGCCCTTGAGTTTGACAAATATGGACTAAATAGAACTTGAAAATATATATTTTTTCGAATGTGATCGCGCAATTCAGATCGAGTTGACGCGCACTACAGTACATCGAGCCCGCGTGCTATTGTGGTTTTGCCTGCATGCCTCAATAAGTCACCCTCCCCTCGCTCTTACTTTTTTACCGTTCATCTAATGAATACACTGAGTATGGCTTTACCAAAACAATCATTGATGGCGAATAAAGTATCCATTATTCGAGTATGTAGATCGGGGTATATATATATACATATATATATACCCGCGTATCGCAGCGGAGAAGTAGTGTGTTAAAGAAGTTATGAAAAAGAAAAGGGAACATTTTAAAAATAACGTAACATGACTGTCAATATACAGTAATTGTTTTGTGAGTGTTATTGAGTGTTGCTGTCATCAAGGATTTGATTATCATTATTTCTTTCAATCGGGTTCGTATTTGTAGGATGTGTTGTGTTCAAGTTACATTCCGTGTTTGTCAATCGTTGTAAAGATAACAGGTTTCATTCATTGATTCGTTTCTTACTGCATCAATAAACAGCTCGTCTTCTTCTTTATCTGAGACCTGACACTGCATGCACGGGTTTTTTTTTCACACTGTCTTCCTTTAGTGGGACATTGACTTTTTCCACCATGTGCTTTGTTTCCGCAGTAGCTGCACTTATGAATATGCTTGTATGTATCATACGCTTCATATTTTTTTGCTGCCTTTTCAATTGTGTAATTCGGTTTTTGTTCAGCGCTCTTTGGAACTGTTGCTGTTTGTCTGTGCACTGCATCAGTTCACATGAGCCGCTCGGTGTACATGCATCGAAGTTTCCCAGCTGTGCTGGTGCCATGTTGTGCTATGTCCACGGCTGTATTTAATGTTACCCAAGTCCCGGCACTTAAAACTTTCTCTCGCAGTTTTGCTGAGTTTGTGCCAAACACCACCCTGACCATCTCATCTTCCTCTGCATAAGCACAGTCCTTCACCCGTGAATATTTAGCGGCAGTGTTTCTATTGGATTGCCGCTGACGGACGGCCTTATATGGGCAGGCACTAAATTACAAACGCCAGCGGCAGCCTGTCTATGAACTTAATTTAAAGTTTAGGTTTACACCATGCTTTGTTTCCGTAGTAGCAGCACTCATGAATATGGTTGTATATGTCACTCGCTCGCTTCTTATTGTTTCGCTGCCTTCTCAATTATATAATGCATGTTTTCTTCAGCGCTTTTTGGAGCTCTTCCTGGTTTTCTACGTACTGCGTGATTACGTGGGAGGCGTGATGATGTCACACGAAACTCCGCCCCCACAGCTTTCGAACTCATCTCCATTACAGTAAATGGAGAAAAACAGCTTCCAGTTATGACCATTACGCGTAGAATTTCAAAATGAAACCTGCCCAACTTTTGTAGGGAAGCTGTAAGGAATGAACCTGCCAAATTTCAGCCTTCCACCCACAAGGGAAGTTGGAGAATTAGTGATGAGTCAGTCAGTGAGTGAGTGAGTGAGTGAGTGAGTGAGTCAGTGAGGGCTTTGCCTTTTATTAGTATAGATTACTTATGCAAAAGTTACATTTAGAGATTAAAACTTGACAGATGTTTCTGTGTAGTTCATATCTCATTTAGCCTCCATTTGACTCCATCAAGGCCTTATGGTGTGCTTAACACATCAACCTATCTTCAGTGTCTCAATGATTGTAGTTGGCCTTATTGCCAGGAGTCCGATCGTATAGCAGGCACTGATATGCATCAGCACCACTACTGTTAACAAGTTAGATATGCCAGATATTTCAGATGGACATAATCCTATATGACTTCCCAAGCAAACAGTATATTAAGAGCACACACAGTGTGTATAAACACACACTTACTGTAATGTCAAGAACCTTACAATAACAAGGTTCTAGTTGTGAGTCATGGTTTCAGAATACTGAGCTTCAAAGTTTTAACTCTCCATTTATCAGGAGTATGCAATCCTTTTCCTTTAATATTGTTCTCATAGTTAAATAATAAAGAACCTTATTGTTCTAGACTATGTTTGTAAGTGAACAGCAAAACTTTGATCTGGATGCTCAGTTTCCAAGCTGTTTTATCTTGTGGGATTACCAGTGAGTCCAGCAATGTGACGATGCGGGTTTGGCTACACACTCCCATCTACTGTTTGGGAGCCCTTGAACCCAACACCGTCGATAATGTCACCGAGATGAGCTAAACAGTGAGACAACGTTTGAGCAAGGGGATGGTTCAAAAAAGTGCATAGTGCTTTTTATTAAAACAGTCAAACAAAAACAGTGTTCAAATAAATAAAGTGCAGTGAGTCCCAAAATCTTCATTAAATAAATAATCCATAAAAGAAATCGTGGAGATTAAAACCAATAAATAGAAAAATCCTCTAAAAACAACGAGGTAAAATAGTACAGGAAGTAATATGTTAAAAACAAAAGCCCGGTGTCTTCTGCTTCCATGGCGGCTCCCCTGCTACGCCCATCTGGTCTGCTCTACAGAAGAGTCACTTACCTGCAGGATCAGCTGCCCTTCAATCAGGTCCGGTAGCCCTTCGACCCTTGGCTTCGTCAGGCTCCCAACTGGACCAAGACTTGGGTTATTTCCCAGCGGCCAAGGCGCTCACCCTGGGACTACACCAGATTTCAGAGTCATCTTCTCTGTGTTATCGCTTCCTAGCTTTCTAGCCTTGAACAGAGATGTTCTCAAACTCTTATCCTGTTCTAAGCTGGTTTCGATGCGTCAATTTTCTTTTCTTTCCCAGACTAGAAATTTTGCTGTAAGCTTAAAAAATAATGCAATATAACTGATTTTTTAGTTAACTATTTACTTCACCTATCTTATTTGCTTAACATTCTAATTTATGCTTAATCTAATATTTTAGAAGCTTTTAATTACTTTTTATGGCTCTTTATGTTAATTTGCTATTCTCTATGCTAATATAAAAAATTTTCCTTCTACATTCCTCCCTTTTGAGGCTTAATCAAGCCTCAACATCTTACCTGATTCCAAAAGAAAGGTAGGGGATGTTGGTTCAATTCTTCCTCGGGGCCCAATATGGACCCCTCACAGTTCTTCTCAATCTTCAACACCCATACCCCTTTTCTGGTGGCCCAGGAACCAAACATCTTCCCCATCAATCAACTAAGAGGAGTAAAAGACTTCCTGGCCCTACCCTAATAGTCAAAAAATATGCATAATCAATCATAAATGCAGATAAAATTAAACAACAAGGGAATATAACATAATCCATGATGGTTACGAGAAAATAATACAGAAGGCTTAAAATAATAAAACAATTGTCCATAATAAGGGCTTTTTCTTCGCTTGGAGAAATATATTTCCAGTGAAATTACATTTTTTCTTCAACCCAGGTACTTTGCACACCATAAAGGGTCACATCCCTGGGGAGCGGTTACTAGCACTTCACCCAAGGAGATTCTTCTGGCTTAGTATTTCATTATCCACATTGTCATCAAGAAGAGAATCAAAATCTGTAGCTGAAGATGTCCACGTTTCAAGAAATTGGATGTACACTTGTTTGACAGCAACTCTAGTGATAACTAATTAGAAAATTGGCAACAAGCAGCAAAATACCATTCAAGGATATAACGATACAATTAGGAGAGCAATCTCTGCTTCACAAACATGAGTCCCCATGATTCCCAGGTTCAAATAAAGCTAATACTAAGTATATTGGTTTTACCTTTCCTTTCTAAGATGGATTTACAGATAATGTCAGAACAATTCCTAAATATGGTGAAAGAACTATTTAATGTTCCTAGTTTTGTGATTTCATCCACAATCAGACCTATTAATAATATTGTTGGTGGTGATACAGATGGCATAAATATTTATCTTAAATAACTCAAAAGTTCTCAGTTTTAGGTTGCCACTGCTGTGCACAATGATAATCAGAGATAAAGTCCTTATACACCTCACCATGCTCACGTCCTAACACACTCATTCACAAAATTGCCCAAATGTACACCCAGCTGTGGTTTCAATCTTGAACCACCTTTACCACATTAATGCAGCTATTTTGTGGACAGTAGGTGTCAATCCTCCCTTCAGAAGATGTCAGCACTACCTTCCAAAATGCAAATCACTGGGTCATTTCCAAGGTCACATTTATTTCAATTTCAAGGGTTATACCCAAGCTTCTCATTAAGGATTCATATCTTCAGAGATCTTCAGACTTCATCTGGGCTTTTTAATTCACAGACCACACATTCACCACTGTATGTATAACACACTCCATCTCCTATGGGCCAAATTATTACTTAATTTCACTAATTTTATAATACATATACTCAACAAGCCATAATGTTAATCATTCGACCTGTATCACCATCAACATGGTAGCCTAAACTGTATTATCCCATTCTAATTCAAAGGTTATGGATGTTCTGACTTATAGTAGGTGTCTCTTATTCCCAAAATACTAGTTATATGTGTCATCCCATAGGCTTACTATTATTCCTTTCAATTAAATAAATGTACCTAAATGTGAAGCTCTACATTATTATAGATTATATAGATTGTGACAGATTAGGGTTTTCTCGCACCCTTGTACCCTCAGACCACATGTCAGATACCAGATAAAAAGTCCAATTATTATTTATTATAATAATAATGTGCACAAAGCATGCTCCACTCCCAAATACTCCAATAATAAATCACAAAAATACAATAAACCACAATAAACAATCCTCCAGCTCCCAGACGCGTTGCCACCCTTCCACCCAGCTCAGCTCGCCATCTGGGAGCTCCCACAGTCCTTTTATATCCCTTGACCCGGAAGTGTTCCCAATCCAACAGTCCACAAATCCTTATTCCTTCCGGGTCAGGGTAAACAATGCTTTTTCTCACCCCGGAAGCCCGTCGCTCTTCCTATGACGAACTTCCGGGTCATAGGGCACGAAGAACTCTTCGGTCCTCCCTGCAGCTCCCTCTCGTGGCCCCCATGGCATCCAGCAGGGCGGTGCATAAAAACTCCATTGTCCATGATGCCCTGCTGGTCTTCTGGGAACCTCCATGCTGCAAGGAGGGCTCCACCTGGCGGCTTGGGGTATTGGCCGGGGTACATAGCCGGCCATATCTTACAAGATAGATATATAATATTACAATCAATAACCTGGAATATCTAAACTGGACTGACCCTAACTAGCAAAGATGGAATGCCCCTGCAATTACAATCACTTAACAATCTCCAATAGATCTCTTATGTTATATTAGATTCGATTCTGATTAACTTTACAGATAACATAAATCATTAGTCCTTAAAGGTAACTTATTATCTCATACTAAATATCAGAAGACATATCAAAGCACTTATCTGAAAATATCTATTCTTAACCACTTTGAATTCATAATAATCATGTAATATTCCCATTAATGCAAACATTCATTAAATACATATTATTTAGGAGTCCCTATATTCTGCTTTGCTTGCAAATAATTAGCTTTCCCTTCTATACCTTTGATAACTTTATGGTTCAAATATTTTTAATTTAAAAGATGTCAAACAAGTGGACAGTCAAAGTAGGCTCCGGCAAAGAACATCGAGCTCTGCAGAGTAAAAGTGTGACAAATTTTCTTCTCTGATAAGGATTAACTGAAGATGTTGGGGTCCAATATCCCAGGTAAAAAAGGACCACGTCTAGAAGTCTTGGACCAAAGCAGGCAGATGTCATCTATGATTCGGAATCCATGATGATCATTTGGGCTCAAACATCACCAGCACAGTTGAGCTCTTGGCAGCAGGTATCCATGATGCCTGGAACTGGAATAGAAGTGCGTTGTCCAGTAGTCAGCTGATCGATGGCCTGATCCACGACTTGATTCCATCTCCGGTATGGCTGGGTTCTCCTTGGAGTCGGATGATTAGCTTATCTGCAGCCCTTTATCATAGCCCTAAACATCAAATGCTGTCATCTACGATGTACTAGGAAAAAACAGCTCCCACCTGTAGATGTAAAGACTTAAAAAATCCTCATTTTAAATAGTCAGCATGTTAATTCTTCATTGGTAGCTACTTATGGATCCAAAAATAATATGTCATAAGATGTCAGATCTGTTTCGTTGGTGGTACCCCTATTAAAAATATTGCTAGCAGTAAAACAAATGGTCATTTCAATCCAGTCTGTGCTTGTCTAAGTCAATTTGCCTTTAAACAGTCAGAGTAAAATTTAAAATTGATAAGCACAAAGTTCATGCCTTCCTTTATAGGTGTTTCCAGTTTGGCTGCGGTTGCAATTTCCACTCATTTGAAAACATGTCCCAAGTCATTATAAAATAAAGTCAATCTTAATATATATCAGGGAAAATGTACTCAATAATAAATCATTACAAAAATTGGTCCCAATAATATTGGCATAATATTCAAATTATCTGCATTTGTTCCATAATAATTGAAAAATAGCTTCAAAAATTAAAAAATGGTTTCAAAAATTAAACAAAATTAAAATATTTACTTATACCAATACTTAAATGGTTTCAAAAATTAAACGAAATTAAATCATTTACTTATACCAATCAATATACCACTCAATATACCAACCCTTCCCCCCTTATTGACACTTGTGTCAATATTGCTGTTATTATTTTTACAATTAGAGGAGATGTGGAGCAAGAGGGTATCTGAAAGTGATCCCATTAATATAATTATTAAATAAAAGCCAAATTTTATAGCTCTCTTACAGGGAAGTCAAATACGTCCAGGTATAGAGAACAAACAGAAGCAAAGAGAAGGTTGAGTATTTTTTAGTTAAAGAGCCATGCTCCATGCTCTTTCATGGTGTAAAAGTGCAAGAAGACTTCAGCCAATAATTACTATAAATTTGTCTTACTGTTCATTGTACCCCTTCCCCTAAATTAATGCCAATATGTACCAGCAACCTCCAGAGAACATCTCATAGTTAGCATAGCAAGCAGAGTCAAGAAAGAAATCCACAATCTGGACGGGTAAATTCTTAATCTTTTTCCTTTTTGACATTAAATATAACAAAAACAATTAGGCTCCACATTTCCTCTCCCAATTATAAAGCATTGTTCAAATGTGCAAAGTCCTAAGAACATTTTTTTCTTTTTACACAAGATGTTCATATTTGAGTATGTTTGGACCATATCTAAGATTAACAAGGTCAGTGAAGTAAAATATTTTATCCCTTCCCACTCAAAGTCCCTTAAATTATTTCAAAGGTTATTTAGCAGCAAAAAATAATTTTGGACTCCATTTCTAACCCCTTATAACTTCTTATCTAAAAGCGTAAAGTTTCTATACATGTATCCCAAGTATTTCTTTCTTTCTTTTATTACTAATTATTTAATTAAAATACCACATATATTTGGATCTTAGTTTTTTGGAATCTTAATAAAATGTCTCATTCAATATTTCATTAATGCACCAAAAAATAGAAAAGTGAACCTTCCATTAGCTTTGCTGTGATACCAGTATTCCACTATATTTCACACAAACATGTCAATATTACACACAAAGGAAATGGAGAAAGAAATCAGTATATCAGAATGCTGTATAATGCAAAATGTGCCTTTATTTATTTACTATAATGCCCTCTTTAAGATTGGCACATTCCCACCCATTTTTAGAATGAAGAACCCACTTCTTTGTCAGGTAAATTTTCCCAGAATTTCGAACTAAGGAAGTACTTTAAATCTATTTCAGTTATATACACTGATTTCTTTTCCCCATAACCTTCTGTCAAAGACAGTTGATCTTGCACATTCTTCCATTGTTATCTTTCAGATGTTTATTACACATTTTTCAGAATGTTGACTCCAAAGAGCACAATCTGTTTTTCTTTTAGTTAACCCCCCTTTTCCCTCTTTTTTATAGCATATCTTAGCATGTACCACTATCCGGACTGGAAGCCATTGTTTTTCTTCAGCTTCACTGCTATTTTAAAAATTGTCTCCTTCAATTGAAATTTACTCCTTTTAATTAAAATCCTCCCTTATATCAGAGTCTGGCCAGTACTCAAATGAAAGGGGTGCTCATATATCATCATGCCTAATCTGGAGACTTTTTACACCACCTGTTCATATCTTTTTAAATTTAGAATTAAGAGCTCTTTTAATTTCAACAAACATTTACATTCTCACACACAATAATATCAATTATTTCATCCTTGCAAACAACACCACATATTTTTACACATACTCTCAAACACACTGAAACTTATTTAACATGCATACATAGGGATCCCTTTAATACACTATATAACATACATAAAATCACCCAAACCATTCTATCACACTTAACCTTACCCCAGTTTTAGTACTTATTATTACTTATTATTTATTATTACACACTATATTTGGAAACAATGCAGCAAAGGAATCAGAAAGAAAAAATGAATTCTGAAGAAGAGGAAGTCTCATTCCCACTTAACATACTATTCAGGACAAATGAACATAAAACAGCCTCTCATGACGTTAGCTGGTGTTAACCCTAGGAAACATAACACGATCCTGCTCAGCTCTAAACGACGCTGGTTTCTATTCAAGGAGACTCTATTGGCGAAATGACTCAGCGACAATGAGGAATTGCTTCCGTGGCGATCCATTCCTGCGTCAATAAGGGCAATTCCAACTATCGAGAAATCACGCGGTTCGATACCACAGCAAGACGGCACTCCCAGCAAAAAGACTAAACTGTCATTGAGAATATTAACTCAAAACAAATAACATGTAAGCTTCAACATAAATCACATATAAACTTGAATCTTAGCATAAGTGCTAACCACTGCGCCACCACACACTCCACTGTAATAATCCCCATAATGCACAATTTCACATACACACATCACAAGAAAAAGAAAAGGACAGAATGAAATTGAAAGACATTGTTTCCCATATGTGTTATAGTTATCAAAAGAACATTTTTCCTTAAGACTTAATCAGGGTCTGAAAGAAAGATGCCTCGCATATTTTATAAACATTTATATAATTAAAAGTGGGTACGTTTTCATTTTATCAAATATTACACATACTCAAATTTATTTCATCCCATATTTACTCACAGCTCTGAAAATTTAGATGCACAAGGCAGTTTCAGCAAATCATAATTGAACTACATTACACAGAAATCCCCATGTTTCGCTTTCTTACTCCCAAACACACGCACACCACAGAACAAACAACGCGCACTCACACATTTTTAGCACAAACATATTAACACACACACAGACACACAGAGAACAATTAATGCTCACGCACACGCACACACATTTTCTCACACATATACATTAGCAAGCGCCAGGTACCTTTGAAGTTAAAAACTGTGCACATTTCTTTTTAGCGCATGTTATTCTTTCCCCACAAATATACGTACAGATATATACATATTTACACACATAAATCTATATTCTCACACATTTTCGTATCGCTTAATTTTTCTTTTGGTGCTTTCCTCCTACATTTTTCTGAAGGCTGCTTTACTTATCAGACTGTAAATACGGCTCGAATTGTTTTTGACAGGGAGTAACATGAGGCACAAGTATTTGAATCAAGTTAACCGTTTCAAAACTTCACATTTTAATATCCAAATTCTTATTATAATGCTTTTCCAATTTACCAAATGCTCTCAATTTTCTATATTTACGTCAATTATGCTTTCTTGATAATTTTACGAAATCCTACTGCTGCAAGGAATGAAACCCATGCCAACTGGAAGTACTTAATCATGACATTAAATTTATTTTAAGAAATCTTGTTAAGTAAACTACGTTAATGCTTTTCTGGATATATTTTTGTAATATACTCTGTCTCTGATCTTAAATTTATATTCATCTTTATTAAACTACTTTGGCTTTCATATATTTATTTGCTGTAACTCCTAACAGTAACACCGTAATGTATCTCTATGAAAGAAATGTTTGGATTATAAAATCTCACTCACACTTGTTATGTGCTTGATTACTTTATCGTTTCTCTCGGTACCCACTATTTGGATCCGGAGCATATTCACACTCACACTTGTCTCCGCACCTGCGGTTCATTTTTATTACCACTAAGAAATAACGGAGCTTATGCAGTCACTCACTCAATCATTCATTCCTTATTCGAGGGTGGGGCAATTAAAATACATATATGTGTGTCTGGCTACACTTCACCTAGCTGCTTTTGCTATTTAATGGTGCAACCTTAATTACTGTTTTTCATTGTTATTTCTAATTTGATCACAAAATCAGTTTCATCCACTGTGTCAGGGTATTGTATACTGGTTAATGTGTTATATCATCCATCCGCTAGGGGACCTCAGTGAGATATATTTCTAGCTAAAAGGCACCAGGAAGCTATGTTGTAAATGGTGGCGGGGCATGTGCGAAAAGGAGCACATGGAGTTGTATACTGTTTCACTGCATTCTTAATAAACGAGAAAGCGACAAACGAATGCCTCCTGGTAAATAAATACAAGACATGGTGTCAGAAGTAAAAGTGTAAGAAAAGAGAGATGGCGAAATTTAATCCCCCAGAAAGTTTCAACTTTGGTCATCCAACAGAGTGGCCGTCCTGGAGACAGAGGTTCTCACGCTACAGGGTTGCTACAAAGCTGAGTAAGGAGGACAAAGAGGTACAGATTAGCACATTAATATATGCTATGGGCATTGAAGCAGAAAACATTTTCAAATCGTTCGCGGATGGAGAGAGTGCGGAGGACTACGAGACTGTTCTTGGAAAATTTGAGGAATACTTTATGCCGAAAAGAAATGTGATACATGAACGGGCATGTTTCCATCAGAGAGTGCAGAAGCCAGGGGAAAATGCGGAATGCTACATCAGAGCATTGTACGAGCTGAGTGAGTACTGTGAATTCGGAGCAAGCCGAAATGAACACATAAGAGACTGACTCGTAGTAGGCATAAGAGATAAAGGTCTCTCTAGGAGAATGCAGCTAATGACAGCACTTACCCTGGAAACGGCGGTGCAGATGACACGGCAGGCCGAGGAAGTTGCAAAGCAGATCAGCCAGCAAGAGGGACAACCAGTAAGCAGCTTGCAAGAGGTAACCTCCAGGCAGTCATTAAAGGCAGCTAACAGGCCATGGATGAAAGAGAAAAATAGAAGAAGCAGTGAGAACAGAAGAGAGGACACAGAGTGTGGTAGGTGCGGCAAGACAAGACACCTAGATATCAGAAAATGTCCAGCAGCGGGGACTGAATGTAAAAAGTGCAGGAAAAAAGGGCACTGGGCAAGAATGTGTAAATCAAAAACTGTGAGACAAGTGATGGTGAAAGAAGAAAGCGAAGAAAGCTTTTACCTGGGTTCAGTGAATAACAAAAATAAACTAGAAGAAGCTTTATGGACTGTGACACTTATAATAGGTCGAATCCCTGTCAGTTTTAAGATAGACACAGGAGCTGACGTTAATGTTATTAACACAGAGACATTTAGAAGGCTCGAGTCAAGCACACAGCTCAAGCACTCAAACATAGTACTGGACAGCCCAGGTGGACCACTAAAATGTATAGGACAGTTTACATCAAAAGTGGAGCATAAAGGCCAAAAGTATGCCATTACAGTGTATGTGGTAGACGGAGAAACTGTTGGTAATCTCTTGAGCCGAGAGACAGCGGCTGAGATGAGGCTAGTCAAAAGAATAGAGCAGTTAAGCACAGTTTTCGAAGGAAGCAGTACCATGAAAACAGAGCCGGTAAAAATCCACCTGAGAGAGGGAGCCGAGCCATACGCAGCATACACTGCAAGAAGAGTGCCATTACCCCTATTGTCCAAAGTTAAAGCAGAACTGCAGAGGATGGAAGAACAAGGCGTAGTGAAGAGAGTCACACAGCCCACAGATTGGTGTGCTCCCATGGTGCCAGTCATGAAACCCAATGGGACAGTGAGAATTTGTGTTGGACTGAACAAGCTAAATGATAACATTAAAAGGGAGAGATACATACTTCCCACAACAGAAGAAATCCTAGCTAAATTAACAGGAGCAAGTGTCTTTACATCGTTGGATGCAGCGTCTGGATTTTGGCAGATTCCTTTAAGTGAGGACAGCAGCCTCTTGACAACATTTATCACCCCAATGGGCCGATATTGCTTTAAAAGGCTCCCATTTGGAATCAGCATAGCCCCAGAAATTTTCCAACGCAAAATGCACAAGCTTTTAGGAGATCTGGAAGGTGTGGCCGTGTACATGGATGATGTGATAGTGTATGGGCAGGATGAAACAGAGCATGACAAACACTTAAAAGAAGTGCTGAAAAGAATGGACAAAGTAGGCCTCAAGCTAAATAAAGAGAAGTGCATGTTCAAGAAATCAGAGTTAAGTTTTCTAGGTCACATAGTAGATGCTCAAGGTGTCAGAGCAGACCCGGAAAAGGTACGTGCAATTAGTGAGTTGCAAGACCCTAATAATGTAAGTGAACTGAGGAGAGCGCTAGGCCTTATAAACTATATGGGCAAATACATTCCAAACTTAGCAACGGAAGGGGGTCCTCTGTATGAACTACTTAAGACAAAGAGTGTATGGGCTTGGGATCAACCACAGAAAAGAGCATTTGGCAATCTCAAGAACGCACTCATCAAAGCACCAGTCCTAGCACATTACGATCCAGCAAGAGAAACCACGGTATCAGCCGACGCCAGCAGCTACGGAATTGGCAGTGTGCTACAGCAAAAGCACGACAGCAGCTGGAAACCAGTTGCATACGCTTCGAGAAGACTGACAGATTCAGAGGTCAGGTACGCCCAAATAGAGAAGGAATGCCTTGCAGGCGTATGGGCGTGTGAAAAGTTCCAAAAGTACTTAGTCGGCTTGGAAAAATTCAAACTGGTCACTGATCATAAGCCGTTAATACCACTGATCAATAGCAAAGATCTGGATTGTGTACCAGTGAGATGTCAAAGACTTTTGATGAGACTCATGCGCTTTAATGTGAAAGCGGAATACATGCCAGGCAAAAGCTTGGTGGTAGCAGATGCATTGTCAAGGAGCCCATTAAGCACCACAGAGGATTTCATGTTAGCGGATATGAGTGCCCATGTGAATGCAATCATCGGGAGTTTGCCAGTGTCACAGCAGAAGTTGACGGAGATAAAGATGGAGACTCATAAGGATGATCAGCTCCGAATAGTGGAGAAATTTATAAAGGAAGGATGGCCTGAATATGCTAAAAGCATACCTAACAGCATACAAGGCTTTTACAAATGGAAGGATTTCTTGTCGTTGAGCGAAGGACTGTTAGTGCTGGGCAACCGCTTGGTAATTCCAAAATCAATGCGAAAGAACATTCTTAGTAGAATTCACGAAGGACACCAAGGACTGTCAAAATGCAGAGCTCGAGCTAAAGAGACTGTGTGGTGGCCTGGAATTTCTGAGGACCTGAGGCAAAAGATAGAGACTTGTAAATTTTGTATAGAGAACAAACGCACACAGCATAAGGAGCCACTACAGTCAACCCCATTACCAGAAAGGCCATGGCAGCGAATAGCCATAGACTTATGCATACATCAAGGGAAACAGTATTTGGTGGTATCCGACTATTATTCACGGTATTTGGAAATTCTTCAATTAAGTGTAACGACATCAGAGAGTGTTGTACATAAGCTCAAAGCTACCTTCGCAAGATTCGGCATACCCGAACAAGTTGTTAGTGACAATGAACCGCAATTCATCAGCGAGGTCTGGAGGAACTTCTGTGCCACATACGACATTCAACACATTACCTCAAGTCCACACAATCCTCAAGGTAACGGGCATGCAGAACGGGCCGTTCAGACTGCAAAACGGATACTAAAGCAGGAGGATCCATTGTTGGCACTAATGAGTTTTCGAGCTACCCCTAACACCTCTACTGGTGTAAGTCCAGCAGAATTGCTGATGGGAAGAAAAATCCGCACTACTCTACCCACTCTGCAGAAAAACCTCAGGCCAAAGTGGCCAAACAAAGCAAGTATAAGAGAGAAGGATAAAGCAGCAAAGAAACAACAGGCATACTACTTCAACAGGCGACATGGCGTGAAGGACTTACCTGTACTCAGACCTGGGGATTCGGTCATGTTAAAGCTTGATGGTGAATCACAGTGGAAGGGACCGGCTAAGGTGCTAACAGAGAGTACCACTCCAAGGTCATACAATGTTTCCCAGGAAAAGGAGGGAGAAAAAAGGAGAAACAGAAGACATATCCAGCTACTGCCTGAAGGAGTTCAAGATGAGACTTTTAAAACAACGAGTACTGATCAACCTACACAGAAAGTCCAGCAATGTATGGACCCTGATATACCGGTTGAGGCAGTTACAAAAACACCTACTATCACAAGGTCAGGCAGAGTTAGTAAGCCTGCGGTTCGCTTGGACTTGTAAAAGGATTACAGTATTACTGTAAAATGTAACAGATACCAAAAGTAGAATGTTTATGTGGGTGTTATGTTAATTTGATTATAACACAACATAGTAGTGCATGTCTGAATAGTGGATGTTGAACAGTTGAGTCAGTAACATGCAATGGTGGAGCAATATTATGGTGTATTGTTATAGGTCACTGTTTTGTGGCAAACAAGTTCTAAATAATGGTTTACGGTCTTTACAGTTCCTGTATAATGAAAAAAAAAAAGAGGTTGTGAGTGATATTGGGTTCACATGTTAATGGTAATAGAAATGCTATCCTAAGGAATTGACTTAAAAGGGGGAGGTGTCAGGGTATTGTATACTGGTTAATGTGTTATATCATCCATCCGCTAGGGGACCTCAGTGAGATATATTTCTAGCTAAAAGGCACCAGGAAGCTATGTTGTAAAAAGGTGGCGGGGCATGTGCGAAAAGGAGCACATGGAGTTGTATACTGTTTCACTGCATTCTTAATAAACGAGAAAGCGACAAACGAATGCCTCCTGGTAAATAAATACGACACACTGTACTCAAATGCTCTTCCAGTCCCGTTTCTTTCTTTTCTCCCAATTCTTCCCCCTCATTTGTCACCGTTATTTGCACTTTAAATTCTATTTTTCCTTCTATTACTGGGAGCTCATGTGATATACCCGACAGTGGTGCCGGTGGGATTTTATTCTCTACCTCTGTCAGTAAAGCACCAATTCATTCTTTCTAGTGTTGTGCCTCTTCTTATTGCTTCCCCCATAAACACTTGCATTATGTTTAGTTCCGCTTTTCTCTTGCCCTCTTTTTATTATTTTTTTTTTTACTGACATCTTTTGTTTTATAATTATTTATGTGATTTATCATTTCTTCGCACAGTTCCAGATTAAAGTAACCTTTTCGGGGCCAGCGATTTTGAAAACTTTTTGTTTTCTTATGCCATTTTTGAGATAATTTTTCACTTGAGTTCTTTGTGGAGGGGATCGTTACGCCCAAATACATCCACGGGCAACTCGCTCGCAGTCATTTTAACTCCCTGTAGCCGTGGGTTTCCTATCGCCAATTTTAATTTTGAATTTCTATTTAAATTAGGTTTGATTTTACACAGGACCTTTCTTGTTCCATAGATTTTGCTGCCTAACTTTTCCACAACTTACAACCACAGTAATAAATCTTGTACTATCTTTCTCCTGAGTTTCAACCTTCCAGTATTTGCACAGCACTCTTCCTGTAATTTGATCTACAGCTCCTGCTAGTGATGGGCCGCTCGATACTCAGGTTTCGACACTGTGTCGAGCTATCGAAGCACTGGAGATCGAAGCACCACTTCGAGGCTTGCTTCAAATGCGCCCGTCACGTGATTTTGAGCACACTAACGTAATGACGTCATTGATATCTGTGCAATCAGCAGTCGATTTGGTCAGTGACTAGTCCGCTGAAGTGCTTTGGCTCAAAGCGTAAAAGCAGTTGTCTGTGCTATATTGATAAAATACGCTAACCCGAGTTCAAATCCTAGTTGGGGCTCGCATATGTTGAAATAAGGATTTTGTATAAAACAGTTAAGCAGTACTTGTCTGAAAGTTAACAAATATATTTTGGAGACATTATGAACGATTTACATGGGGCACCTTTTTCCTTGGTGTGGAATCGTGTCCACCAAGAATTTGTAACAAATTGATGAGAATATTTTGCCTAAGGTAGCACGTATTATAACAATCCAGAATCTATTCTACCCCATGTCGATCATATCAGAGAGGCTAAGAAATGCTTCACTAAAGCCGACGTGGTCATTACACCAGTATATGCGCAAGACATTCCTCATTAAACGTTTTTACTATTCAGTGATTCCCAGATCTGTTGCTGATTTGTATTATTGATTTCCAAAAAGCAATGTGAGTAAAAGCGTGTTCTGCATAACTAATCACAACTGTCTTTAAAACAGAATCATCGCCATCAACAGTGTCTTCTGCAATTTTAGGAAAGCCTCGGGATTTCTGCATTAATGAGACAAAAAGTTGTAAAGAAACTTTGCGAATTCATCCAGAGGTGAACATAAAGATCACTCAAGTACTGAGAAGAAGGAGCAGCTGGATAAGCACATCTGGAGCCAAACTTTCAAAAAAGCATCTGACTTTGTCAGCAACATCCTTTCCTTGTGAATGTATCTTATCAAAGGCTGCGCTGGGGGGTTAAATAAGTAATCTTCCAAAGTGCAGCACAACAGAGTAAATAATTGACGTAAATAGAATTACTGAAACACTAAGCTTTTGTCGTTTCTGTATTCTTAAACCATCTTCCAGTTACACAATCCTCCGCAGTCAATGTCACATTCAATGTTCCCTGCTCCTTAACCTGTCTTGTTACCCAAAGCATCAACACTCAGTTTCATTCAAGGCTTTACCGTCCTTCCTTTCATAGACATAAAATAAAACACATTTCCTCTACATACGTGTCCAATAATAATAGTAAACTTGCAGGAACGAGAAAAAGCACAAGATGGGAATATTTATGACAAGAGCCTGGGCATCAGGGTGAGAATGTTCCTTGTCACCCATTACGTGAGCTCGTCTGCCATCCCTCGGTTACACTGGCACACGTTACACTCGGGGGCAAATGCAATGGAGAATACCGACAATGTACACCTTCAGAAGTGGAATAAATCGACTGTATAAGTAGAACATTTCCGATAAACGATGAATTTTGTTAATCATAAACAATGCAACATAACTATTATATGTGTTGTTACTTTTTATTAGTACTCACCAAACGTTACATATCTACGAAATGAACATGGGTAATATGTTTATAATCATTCTCACTAAAATACACTGTCAAAATATATTAATGAGCAAATTGAGACAGATTGGCCTTTAGGAAATATAAAAAAGCGTGTGGGCTGTCATTTAGGACAGAATGCATTGTTAACGTGACGCACTCTCTACTGACACGATGTCACGAAAAAAAGGAACAGCGCAGTCCATGCAAACTCAAATCCTCCTTGATGTTTGACCTTATGATTAATTGTCAATATCAAATCAATAAAGTCATTTTAAGAAGATGACAAGTCTGCTATAGTCAGTTTAATCAACGCTCCTTTTAAAAAGTTTCCTTATACAGAATATAAAACAGAATCTCAATGATACGGGACTCGCGAGTAGTAACGAATAATATGAGACACTGAGAAATTATAATTCCTAACAACGGGAACAAGTAAAAACTATGACTTCCTAAAACGAACACTGTAAATGTTGGCATTTCAATAAATAATTTAGGAGACTTGTGTGTGCATTTCAATATCAATTTAAGAACTACGTAGGCCACCTGTTGTACTATAAACGGTAGCTCAAGCAGCATTTAACAGTAAATAGTCTAACAGGACAATGACTGACTGAAACGAAGATGCTGCGCCGCTACAATAAAGGTTCACACTGTCGTTCTGCATGTTTAGAAGGCGCTGGTTGGCTGAAACTGTTTATAGCGAATTGTCCCAAGTTGGAAGTGCCGTATAGCGATCAGACACGAAAAGACACATTTAGGCATGCTGGACAGTAGTTTGTTTTTCTACAGTACAAATTCAGTACGACACCAGGGTCTCCAAACACACAGATATGAAGTTTATTACGTTTTACAGTGAAACTCTTTACATACACAATATAATTAGGGGCGTGTGCCCCCTGCCCGACTACGGTGGCCCAACCTTCCCTCGATAGCTTGATTCGCTCGCTATCCGTCCAAGCTTGTTAAATGGAGGAATAGAAAAAAATAACTTTCACAAGAGGAGGATCAGCGACGCGAACCTGAGCGACAACACCACTGAGCCACCTAATCCGGATAATTAACGAGCTCTGCACAACTGAACTACTACTGTTCTTACTGCGGCGGATGAAATATGTTGTTTGACATATGCACGTTAAAATGGTTTAATTGATACGAGAGTATCATTGTTGTATTCTCCTAATGAAGACGAAAAAAATATATTTATAGATGTATACTATATGACGTACGGTTTTGAACAAAATTAAGTGTTCCATAAAAAGGTTGAACGATTTACCTAATCTTTTCATATATATAAAGCTGATATATGACAATATATCTTTGACACTATGTATCAGACAACGGAAATCACAGCAATCCACAAGAACAATAATTAATTCTCAGCAACTACTTGAATTGTAGCTTAACCATATCAACTGAAATGTGTAATGTCAATACGAATTACAAAATATAACTAGAGAGTTAAGTGTCAGATAGACTTTCAAAATATAGAGGTCAATGCCTTTCAGTGTGCTGAGGCTTCACAAAGATTCAGTAACCAGTGACCATGTCTGCTCGAAGCCCTGTCATGATCCAATCTCGGTACTACGCATGTCTGAGGCTTCAGTAGCCCCGTCATGATCTCTGTAGTAGGCATGTCTGAGGCTTCGGAGCCCCGTTCAAAGCCCGTCATGACGCAATCTCAGTACTACACTGGAGGAGGCCAGGAGTCCAACTGTACAGCAGGCACTGACGGGCATCAGCATCACGACTGGTAACAAGATACAGATGGCAGATAGTTCAGCTGGACATCATCCTATATGACTACCCAAGCAAACAGCATATTAAGAGCACACCGAGTCTGTATACTCCAGTATGGCCCTGACATAACAACCTGTACAGCTGTAAATGAATCCACTTTACTGGTCATTTTAGCACACATTACACTAAGTCTGTCAAGTCATAGCCATTAAATAATTCAATCTGAACAGCTGGAAATTTATTTTGGCAATGATATTTCTGGTAAGGCATTTTTATATTGTCGTTTCTCATTGGTTTATACTGAAAATCTGGTTTACATCAATGTAGTTTTCAATAGTATGTATTATATATATAGTATATTAAAAAATTAAAGGAACACTTTGAAAGCACATGAGATCTTAATGGAAAAAAAAATTTTGCTGGCTGTCTCTACTGTTATGGACTGATGTGTTAGGAACAAAAGGATGGCACATTGTTTGTTGGAAATGAAAACGATGAACCCACAGATGCTGAATTCAAAGACACCCCGAAAATCAAAGTGAAAAAACGATGCAGCAGGCAGGCTCGTCTATTTTGCCGAAATTTCATTTTAGCAACTCCAAATAGCACTCAGTAATTTGTATGGCCCCCATGTGCTTGTGTGCATGCCTGACAATATTTTTTTTGGGGGGGGGCATGCTGCTAATGAGATGAAGGATGGTGTCCTGGGGGATCTCCTCCCAGATCTGGACCAGGGCATCCCTGAGCTCCTGGACAGTCTGAGGTGCAACCTGGTGGTGTCAGATGGACTGAAACATAATGTCCCACTCAGAGGTGTTCTTGGGGTAGTCAATGGGATCAATTCCTTCATTCTCTGACCACATGAGGCCGGCCATTGTGGTACACCAGGAGGAACTGCACCAGCATAGGGTCTGCCAATGGGTCCAAGGATTTCATCCAGATACCTAATGGCAGTCAAGGTGCCCACTGTTGTCTAATCTGTAGAGGTCTGTGTGTCCCTCCATGGATATGCCTCCATAGACCATCACTGACCCGACACCAAACTAGTTATGCTGAACTACGCCACAGGCAGAATAACATTCTCCATGGCTTCTCCAGACCCTTTCACATCTGACACATGTGCTCAGGGTGAACCTGCTCTCATCTGTAAAAGCACAGGGTGCCCACCAGTGGTAGACCTGCCAATTCTGGTATTCTATGGCAAATGCCAATCGAGCTTCATGGTGCTCACTAGAGGACGTCGGGCCATGTTCAGGCCACCCTCCTCAAGTCTGTTTGTGATTGTTTGGTCAGAGACATTCACACCAGTGGCCTGCCTGCTGGTGGTCATTCTATAGGCTCTGGCAGTGCTCATCCTGTTCCTCCATGGCCAAAGGAGCAGAAACTGGCGAGTCCTGCTGATGGGTTAAGGACCTTCTACGAGGGGCCCTGTCCAGCTCTCCTGAAGTAACTGCCTGTCTGTCTCCTGGAATCTCCTCCATGCCCTTGAGACTGTGCTGGGAGACACGGCAAACCTTCTGGCAATGGCACGTGTTGATGTGCCATCCTGGAGAAGTTGGACTACCTGTGCCAGCTCTGTAGAATCCAGGTATGGCCTCATGCTACCAATAGCGACACTGACTGTAGCCAAATGCAAAACGAGTGACAAAACAGATGAGGAAGGAAAAATGTCAGTGGCCCCCCTCCACCTGTTAAACTATTCATTCCTGTTTTGGGGGTTGTCTCATTGTTACCCCCCCCCCCCCAGTGCCCCAAAGCAGCTGAAAATGATGAACAAGCCCCACTGCTACTTCACTGACCAGATCAATAGCCCACAAGTGTCACTGACTTGATGCTGTACTCTCATTAAAAAGGGTTCCTTTCATTTTTTGAGAAGATATATCTATATCTATATATATAATGTCAATACCTTAGAACAACAATACAAGTGGAGGCTCTGGTCATATCTATCAGTTCTAACAGTGTTAATACGCAAGGTGATTGGACCAGCACTACTTAAACAGATCACTCAGTATTATCACTACCAAAAACAAGATTTTATTAATAATTATTCAATATAAATTGTGCAACAATTTCAAGAAATATTTACAATTATCAATGATTGTGCATTCTTTATTTCAATTCAACTGACCAAAGATTAAATTTAACAAACAGACTGATCAAGGAATATACTGAAGTATTAAAACTACAGCATGCCCGCTTCTATATTATATAAATAAAACAACAATGTAAAATGCATAACAACTGTACAAAGCAGTTATAACAATTAAAGAAAAAATCCAGATGACATCAATTGTCTAAAAACAGACAAGCAATTTCAAATATACAGAACTTAATCAACAATCTTTAACAATAACAGCAAGTGTCCTTTATTATTTACATCAATAGTTACATTAAATATATACAACTCTATTATGCACAGTCATTTTAACACACAAATAAAAAGGCAAAAGAGAAGTAAAGAAAGAGACACATTTATTTGAGTCGGGCTGAGATGTAATCCCGAGTTTAAATACCTCAGTGGTGCTTTCCTTGTGCTTCCAACTGTTGTACAACAAGTATGTCAAACTCTTCCCTCTCACTAAAAAAAACCAAAACAAAAACATCCACACAAATGAACAAATTCTGATCATACCAACCAGAAACACTTGTGCATTTGTCATTTGAAACCACAATTCATGACCTTGTAAAGTTTAGAATAAATGCTACATATGGCATACTTCTAAATGTAATTTTACCAATACTAAAAATGTACTAATGTATAGTTTAAATGTCACTTTAAACATATATATTCACATTTATATATATTTAGTTTATATTCTTGACTAAATTTACAACAACTATAGGGTATTCTGTTTAACAGAATAATGGCGCTGAAAAGAAAAAGAAAGGACTGTTTATTTTCCACATGACATACCACTCACTGTATGCTGGTCCATTCATGAACAGATTTTCTGCCTCTGGCAGAGAAATCCTCTCAACTGTTTGTATAACTTTAATAAGAGCCTATCAAAAACACAGAAAAAGAGAGGATGGCACTCATAGACACACTTTCTGTATTCATTAGAGATTTACTGAAGGCTAATTAACCTCTGGCATCAGCACATCCAGAATGATGCGAACTCTGTCAGTCCTCTCAAAAGTGCCTACAGCTCTTGACAGCACTTCATCCAAGAAGTTGTACAGGCCATCTATCAGCTCCTCATCTTCTATATAAGTCATTACCTGGTGACCTTTAGGATTTTCATAATTTTTTTAACCATTTGGACAATACCTTACGAGATACAACAGCCTGTTGGACAAGAAAATACAAGTGTTTGGCACTATAAAGTCATCATAGCTCTTTGCTACTAGATAGATTACAATAACAAAGTTTTACTTGTCATCTGAACTAAGTTACCAGCAAGTGATCATCTGCTCTATGGTCCTTTATTATGAACTCCAACAGCTTCTCATGTTGAGTCCTCCTGGAGGCCCTGCTGATCTCTGCAGCCTCAAAAACCCGAGCCACTTGTTCTTCAGTTATCAGCCCTTCTGCAGCCACACAGCCAGCCTGCTCTCCTACACTGTGGACACGCACAAATAAATACATCAGACTGTCACATGGAGTATTTGTCTTATGCAAGCTGTCTGGTTTTGGTCTGAACACTTGTGTTTCCTCAGAAAAGTGGACACATTGGAAGACAGTTGAAACTGTGAGGATTACTCTGTGGATCACTACAAAAACTGATCTCAATAGCTTTTCTGAATACATCCATTACTTCAGAATATTACGATTGCTCCAGTCCGGACACTGGCAAAAGTAATATGCAAGTCACAGAAAAGCTTTGAAGATATTTTTATTCTAATCATCAAAATAACCATCAATCAATCAACATTTATTTATATAGCACATTTTCATACAAAAAATGTAGCTCAAAGTGCTTTACAAAATGAATAGAAAAATAAAAGACACAATAAAAAATAAACATAAGTCAACATTAATTAACATAGAATAAGTAAGGTCCGATGGCCAGAGTGGACAGAAAAAACAAAAAAAAAAAAAAAAAAAACTCCCAAGATCTGGAGAAAAAAAAAAAAAAATCTGTAGGGGTTCCAGACCAAGAGACCGCCCAGTCCCCTCTGGGCCAATCTAACACTCCCCATGTGACAAAGGGTCCCAAAGCTTATGACAATCCTTCATACCATGTTCAATTTTA
Source organism: Polypterus bichir lapradei (assembly GCA_026402145.1). NCBI lineage: Eukaryota > Metazoa > Chordata > Cladistia > Polypteriformes > Polypteridae > Polypterus > Polypterus bichir. Next base: position 138,018,117 of record JANRMT010062854.1, read on the forward strand.
AGGTTTTTACTCAAGTTGAACCAAGTATCAAACCACAGTGGTAGACTAAGTTCTACATTAATACCTTGGTGTGGCTGTATCAGTATATTCCTCAGCCAGTTCACTGCTGCCATGATCTTCTTGGTCCTGACTTTTAGACATTAAAATATTGATGTTATTCATTTAACAGAAAAAAAAGTGCCTGTAAAAGTTTACCTGTAAACACCAAAACACACACTGGTGTATTTAAAGTAACACTATATGAACTTATTTAGACATCAAAAAATGTAAAATTCCAAGCTTATTTAAACTGTTTTCCCCTGGTTGGATGTGAGGTGTCACCTTTGATTGTCAAAGCATCCCAAAAAGAAGCATCTCCAAAAGCAGGGTACCTGCACCGGCACTCAGCAATGGTACACTCAGAACAAGTACCAATATCTGAATTATTCTAAGAAGGCACAGGTCATTTGGTACCCACTAAACCAGACCATAGAAGATGGCCACATAAAATTATGGGATACACATTATCTCTACTCATTACAAATTCAAACCACCTCAGTCTACTTTCCAGTATTTTCTTAGATATCTCTCTCATTTGTGTTGCTCCTGGGATTGTCTCATTTCTTATTCTGTGCATAAATAAAGTTGCTGAAAAACGTCCAAATGAGATTAAAAGAAAGGACTGGACACCATACGTGGTAATTATCAATACAGAAAAATTAATTCATTGATAAATTGGTTTAAAGATTACACAGCCTGAGTTAATGGGAAAAGTGGGATACCTCCGTAGGAAACTGCTGTTCTGCGGTGATCTTGCAAGTGTTCATTTGCTTGTATATACGAGCGTGAAGAATACAGTCGTGGATGACAGAAAGGGCACAAAAACACATCTGAAGATTGAAGTACGGACGGAATGTCTGTGGTATTTTTGATCGTGATATGATCCTGTTTAAAAAATGTAAAATAACATTACAGCATTTTAATAGAACATCTCACAAATGTAAATATGCACAGAGTTAATAGGGAACCAAACTAGCATTCCACTGAGCACTGGAGAGGGGGTGGGTATGGGTGGATGTTCACCGTGAAATTTGCTTTGCGGTGTTTGAAGATTTGCCGGCACCGCTGAGTGCCGGACCACTTTAAGCACTGAATATGCATCAATTACTACAGCGAAAATGATTATTAACACAAACGTGAATACAATACATATTAATATTTATACAAACGTACAATCACAACAAAGAAACAAAAAGTTATTTGCAATACATGAAGAAAACTTAGCAATTGCAAATTTCATACGTTTTAATTTAGAAGCAAACTTACTTCCATTATCAGAAATAACAAACAATTCGTTTCGTCGCTTCTTCTTTGGTCTAATAGAGTTTCTTCGCTGCTGCTTTGTCTTTGTCTTCTTTTTTTTAACAGAGTTTTGTTGCTTAGTACAGCGCAAGGCTATTTCAAAACAAACTCTATGAGGCGGAACCTCAAAGCGGTAGGAATCACTAACTGTGAAAAGATTGGTACAAGTTACACTTGATAGACAACGTCAAATGTTGAGTGAGTTTTTGATTGTCATACTTTAACAACAATCTCATTCGTTGAAATTCTGAATTAGCCAATACTATCCACTACCATTTACAGTTATCCCGCCTTCAGATCCGCCCATAATGTCTCCGGTCTGCAGCAATACCCTTCTCCCGTTCGAAGCCCGTCATGACGCAATCTCAGTACTACGCATGTCTGAGGCTTCAGTAGCCCCGTCATCATCTCAGTAGTACGCATGTCTGAGGCTTCGGAGCCCCGTTCGAAGCCCGTCATGACGCAATCTCAGTACTACGCATGTCTGAGGCTTCAGTAGCCCCGTTCAAAGCCCGTCATGACGTAATCTCATTTCTACGCATGTCTGAGGCTTCGGAGCCTCGTCAAGATTGTCTGAGGCTTCGGAGCCCCGTTCGAAGCCCGTCATAACGCAATCTCAGTACTACGCATGTCTGAGGCTTCAGTAGCCCCGTCATGATCTCAGTAGTACGCATGTCTGAGGCTTCGGAGCCCCATTCAAAGCCCGTCATGACGCAATCTCAGTACTCTGCGCAAAGTTTCGACTCATTATTTATTCATCGAGCTCCCGTTTGAAGTACATATGGCATCAACAGAGTTAAAAAACTCAACAGAATTCCCATTGAAATGAAAGTTTGTAGATGATCAATACATGTTAAATGATTGTGCCTGATAATACGTTGTGGCAAAAAATAAAATTATAAATTATATATCATACAAACGCCGACTTGTTGAATGCATAATGCTGCAAAGAAGAGCTTTAGCAATACGGGTGACGACACATCTCTCACTATAATACTCTCATAAATATCCATTCTTCGCCTCATGCAACGTTTTCATGCAACACTGAAAGTATGTCATATAGTATACATCTATATATTGTTTTCGTCTTCAGTACATACATACATGTATACATTAAAAGCATACATTATATCCCACCCTCCTGAAAATAGTAGTGGTGCAGTGGTAGCGTTACCGCTTCATAATAAAGCATACGTGGGTTCGGGTCCCACGTCCACCCACTGTGAATTATGACCCAAAAGAGTCTGATTTTCTTTTTCTTTTTTTTTTTAATTAAACAGCAAATTCCAGCGTGGACCAGGAGCGAGCAAGGCGAGAACACTAGTAAAGATATATCAAATGGAAATGTGCATCTTGTTTTATGTCTATAACAAAAAAAATATTTAAATAACTATTTCAACTGTTTTTGTAGTTGTTGATGGCGGGTTTAGCGGTTTAAATTTTTAAATATTAAATTGATAAGGTGGAATGTGTTCTTACTTTGAGTGTTAATGTGTTAGTAACTGGGATTGCGCCTCTATTACTGGAAGATTGCTTAGGAATGATACAGACTGGACAACTATATGTTTTAGGAAATGTTTTATTATTGCACTGTACTGTGACTGAAAAACTTTTTACTGATCACCTGTCCGGACCTTGAAGATGTGTTCACGAGGGAGGGATGCTGTTGTTAAAAGCAAATGTTTTTTCAACAGCAGGTCCAGATGTGTTTATCCCGCTGCTTTTTGTTGCCTCAGCACTCAATCTTTAATGCCGACCTTGATATGTGCACTGCTCACCTTGGAGTGTCCCGTGTGTGTCTGTGTGCCGGTGACTGATCTGCGCCGTGTCTCTCAGCCTCTCTGATGTGCTCCGGATTGACACCTTTGAATGTTTGGTGCAGCAGAGCAAATTCAACCTGATCTACCACAGTGGGTTTGTTATCACCTTATTCCAGCTTTTCTCAACCTTTAAGTATTTGCGAGTTTTCATAACAGTTTTAATCGCCCCACCCCTAACATTTTTTTGAAATGTAGATGCATATTTGATTATACCTACTTAGCTTTTATCGGCATTTATCTAACTCTATATAGTATTTATTGTTCTATTATCAGAATGCAGTTTAAGTTAATTTGTTTTGGTTCCAACAGATGTTTTTATCATATTTTTGATTCTTGTTTTCTTTTTTTCACATCTTCGCGCCCCCCTTTTTGTTACTTCGCGCCCCACAGGGGTTCTTGGACGTCAAAATGGCAATGAATAGAAATGGATTAATGTAAATACGTGAGCTGCCATCCGCAATTAGACATCGCATTTTGATGGCGATTTTGGTGATTCCCGAACAGATCTCTTATGCGATCCTTCCTCAGTATCTCTCAAAATTATTTAGTTCAAATTGGTTATAAAGATTTCATTTCTGATCATTTTTTTATTATTGTTAATTCTGATGAGTCTTTAAGTCGGATCGAACGCCGGCTAGCACTACGCTCAGAATTTGAAAAGCAACCACCTTAGTTAGTTGAGCCATTGACGGCGTCATTTCTTTGTAGCTAATTCGTTACTTTCGTGCTCCACAAAATATTGTAAAGTATTAATGAATGAAATATTTCAATACTTGATCGAATAATAACAACTGATTTAAGGATTTCACCTTTTCTTTCTCAAATGTGCTTACCTATATCATGGCAAAGTACAGGGATAAACCTTTATTTTCCGTCTACTCCATTTTAATTAAGTCAAACCAAAGAAAACATTTAAGGCTATTAAATGTGATCTCAAGAAAAGATGAAGGTTAATTATAATACTAATAACAGGACCGATTATAATGATACAGTGCAAAAGTAAATACTAATTGGAAGAGCCGGGAATCCATGAGTGAGGCGTCTTATTTTATTTAACTCTTGCTATCGTATAGTGCATTCTGCTTGTCGGCGTTAGTTATATATTTTTTAGATATCAGACACTAGAAGTTGCTGACGAACCCTTCTCTTCGTTGTCAGTCTGTAGCAGCGAAAAATAAAAGCAATAAGAGTTGTAACAGACGTCATTGAAGTGGATCATGAGTTTGTGTAATGTTAATGGAAATGGCCAGGAGGGGTCACTAGAGAGGTGAGTGTCAAATGCTTCGAAGCTTCGATACGATTTCCGACACAATTGCTTCAAACGTTTTGATGCTTCATGAGGCTTCACTCCGCCCATCACTAGCTCCTGCTATTTTTCTTGTTTCTCCTCAATAGTCTACAATATTTTTATTTCTCCTCCACTCTTACGTATATATTTATCTATTTTTAGCACTGTTCTTTTATTCTCCTTCAAACACACATTGTAAAAATATTCAATCTTATTCTGTCTTTTTCATCTCACAACTTATATCTTCTGCAATAATACTTTCTCTATACGCTTTTATGAACAGTGTATAAAGTCACAATTATAGTTCTGAATAATAGCCCTTTTTCCTGCTCTACTGCTCCTCCCACCAGGTGAAATTTATTTTTAGCTATTTCACGCGCAGGTGTTTTGTATATTCTCTAAGTCAATATAGTTTATTTTGCACATAAAAAGTTACACCCTAAAATCCACATTCATACTCAATCACACTTTTTAGCACCTAGTGTGCTAATCCCTAGTGCCCTATACTTGTTTTGTACCTCTTGTACCATTCATTCTTCTCCAATCTGCACCTGTGTGCTTCACTCGCCGCGTCACTGTTTTAAAGCGCTCCAAGCATTCTGCGCACCTGTACGTGCTTCAACAATTGCCGCGACGCTTTTTTCTAAAAAAGCGTTTCATTCACACAGCACTTGAGTACATAGCACTTGTGTGCCTCCCTAACCTACCCAAAGGTAAAATAAAGCTGAAATAAAAATGATAAAATAATAAACAAAAAGTTCTATTCCCTTATCCGTCCCTTAAAACTAGCACACTCACTCCACCTGTTCCATCGAGCAGACCTTCCACTTGCTCTCCCTAATGGCAAGCTGGAAGCGGTACCTAAACAGGAATTTCATCTACCATGTCAGACCCCCGTCTCTACTCCGGGGCGGTAATGATAGGCCTCCAATCGCACCTGAACCAACTCTCCTGCTGGGGCACAATCAGAAGGAACTGCTGTTAGCTTTTCCTCAAAGATTGGCTCCCTCTTAAGACAAGCAGGAATTTTACGACATCTCGCCCGTCTCACTGGAGAACATACAGCCACAGCAAGAAATGCTAACTCAGGAATTCCACACCTATCTATACTCGGAAAGCAGTTACGGTAACTTTAGTATACTCTCGGTTCGCCGTTACTAGGGCAACCATAGTATTTGATAGGATTTCAACACCACCCGTTACAATGCAGTCCCCCGGACCGGAGGGAGCTATATTCTGCACTGTGCAGTCCCCTGCCCCCCGGACCAGAGCGTTTTCTATTAAAAACCAAATACCAAAAACTCAAATTCCCATTATTTTACTGCACTCTCATTCATACACACACATTCACATAAGCTGTACAGTCTCCACACATTCCATTAAGTCTGTCTGCCCATCCTTTATTCCTGCCTGTTCGTTTTAGAAAGGCCAAATGCTTTTTGTCTCCGTTGGAGGGGCGAATGCTCTCTAAAACTCTACACAAATTAGTTTAGCAAAAATATCGCTTACCTTATAGGTGGCCACCAACTGTGCCCGTTTCGTAGCGCCTCGCCCCTGCCGCTGGATTCATGCAGCTGCCTTGTTATTCTATCACGTGTTCGGAGTCACCAATCTGTCGTGGCGAAAAATTCATCATCAGAAGGCTTTTTACCTAAAAATAAAGGCTATTAGGACTCGAGATAGACAGACAGAGTTTTAAGGCTTTATTGCAATAAATCAACAACACGGACTCAACCCAATTCGGCCGAATGAGATTGAGCCCTGAACATTTCCATAATCGAAGTTTTTATAACAATTTCTTATCCTTTTAACCTTGTTCAATGAGCTCATTCTGCACCTGGCTATACTGTCTATTGTTTATTCCAGTTTCTGTTTTTCTTATTCTTGATTGGTTCTTCAACTGGGAAGATGTCCTCTATTCCATATTTGGTCTTTCATGGTGTCACTTCCTCCTCTAGCCTTTCAAGCTATACTATAATATTGGCCTAAAGCTAAACTCTTAAAAAGAAATATTGTATATGCTTTCATTTAATCATTGCTTGGCATACTTGATTTGTCTTAACTTCTACACTAAAGCTAATTTCTAATATGTTCTTCTACAATTATTACTAATGCCTGAATATACTAATGTTTCTCTTCATGCATTACAGCAGTGTGACCTTGCTTACAGCAAAAGCCTTTTGTTGCCTTTCTGCTGATTCATCAACCCAGCTGGTTTCTTTACGTGCCTTTCAGAGCCATCTTCTCTGTGTTATCGCTTCCTAGCTTCCTAGCCTTGAACACAGATGTTCTCAAACTCTTATCCTGTTCTATGCTGGTTTCGGTGCATTGATTTTCTGTTCTTTCCCAGACTAGAAATTTTGCTGTAAGCTTAAAAAATAATGCAATATAACTGATTTTTAGTTAACTATTTACTTGACCTATCTTATTTGCTTAACATTCTAATTTATGCTTAATCTAATATTTTTAGAAGCTTTTAATTACTTTTTATGGCTCTTTATGTTAATTTGCTATTCTCTATGCTAATATAAAAAAAAATTCCTTCTACAATATGTGAGTTTATTGGCCCAGCACCGTTTAAACAAAACAGTGTTGTCACTACCCAAAACAAGATTTTATTAATAATTATTCAGTATGAATTGTGCAACCATTTCAAAAAATATTTACAATTACTAATAATGATGGGTCAGTTGATTGAAAAAAACGCACAAAGAAGATTGATTTAACAAACAGACTGATCAGGGAATATACTGAAGTTGAAGCATTAAAACTGCAGCATGCCCACTTCTATATCTATACTAATAAAAGGCAAAGCCCTCACTGACTGACTCACTGACTCACTGACTGACTCACTCACAGACTCATCACTAATTCTCCAACTTCCCGTATAGGTAGAAGGCTGAAATTTGGCAGGCTCATTCCTTACAGCTTCCTTACAAAAGTTGGGTAGGTTTCATTTCGAAATTCTACACATAATGGTCATAACTAGAAGCTATTTTTCTCCATTTACTTTAATGGAGTTGAGCTCGAAAGCCGTGGGGGGGGCGGAGTTTCGTGTGACATCATCACGCCTCCCACATAATCACGTGAACTGACTGTCAACGCAGTCTGTAGAAAACCAGGAAGACCTCCAAAAAGCGCTGAAGAAAACATGTATTATATAATTGAGAAGGCAGCGAAAGAATAAGAAGCGAACGAGTGACATATACTACCATATTCATGAGTGCTGCTACTTCGGAAAGAAAGCAAGGTGTAAACCTAAACTTTAAATTAAGTTCATAGACAGGCTGCTGCTGGCGTTTCTCATGCCCACGGGTAATGCGGGATACAAGTTTAATGAGAGGATGCAGGATATAAACGAGAGTTTTGATCACTTTGTAACTAAGTTAAAATTGCAGGTGAAGGGGTGCGCTTATGCAAATTCCGAGAGACTGTGTTTGTGGGGGATTGACAGTTAAGGCAGGTGGGGGAGTCACGTCATTATCTCCCCTCCCATTTACCTCATTTCGCTCTGAGCTGAGCTTCCCGACTAACGCCGTCTTCCGAAGCATCTTCGTCACACTGCCACCAAATACTCACTTAACTAAAAGTTAATACACACGGTGTCTCTAGAGTTTCTCCACACTGAATCCTCCAGGCACTACTTACAAAAGGTTACATTGACAATCGTGTTACGTTATTTTTAAAATCTTTCCTTTTCTTAGCACAAGCACAACTGAGAAGCTTCGATGCATGTGCTCCATAACGCGTTAAAAAATAATGCATTTTATCACACTTTGCATTACAAGCAAAGGGGAACTTTTGTCAATGCATGATTTCCTGGTACACCGATTACATTGATCAGCGCATCTCGATTCATTTTACCCTCGCACCCCCTTGGTTTGAGAAGAAGTATGAAAAAATACGAGGTTAACACAGAAAAACAGATCGCCAATTCAAGCTTTATGAATAATCGATTCGCCATCAATAATTGTTTTGGTAAAGCCATACTCAGTGTAATCCTCCTTCCATTTTATAATTTTTCTGCCACTAGCCATGATTAAATGAACGGTAAAAAAGTAAGAGTGAAGCGAGGGTGACTTATTTAGGCAGGCATATATATGACAGCAACACTCATGACAATGTCAATCATGTTACGTTGTTATTAAAATGTTTCCTTTTCTTTTTCATTACTTCTTTAACACACTACTTCTCCGCTGCGAGGCGCGGGTATTTTGCTATATATATATATATATATATATATATATTGTCACACACGTGCGAGTTGGAGGCAGTCAAAGAGCCTAAAGGTGAGTGAAATCTCGCGAGACAAGGGTTTATCACGTGGTACTTACCTGAATCTCTTTCTATCTACAGAAAACCGAAAGACAAATAAAACACTTCCAAACTCACAATTCCAAAATGGCCACGATGACGTCACTTCCGGTTCCCATCTGATGACGTCACTTCCGGTTCACACTCGATTGCTCCAGTCTACTCCTGGTGACGTTGGTTCCGTGGTCCTGCCTCCAATCGTCACTTCCTGCCAACCACTTCCTCCCATCATCCCATCTGCTATTTAAACGCCATTTTGTAACAGTAATTCATTCATTGTGGACTGAAAAGTCATTATTGAATCACTCTTTTCATTGCTGTCTGGACGACAATATACGGGGATAAAACCCCAAATCTTTTTCTATTTGAAAGGACTCTTTATTTTATTACTATATATATATATATATATATATATATGAATGACCTTCAAAGAGCGCTGAGACTTTTGATATTTTGAACGTGTCTGCAAAAACTGGGGTCTCCTGCCCAGCAAAAGTCGAGCAGCTGGCGCGCGCGCGTAGCTGTGCCGGCCTTTGAGACGCTGACTGCGCTTTTGCCTTAAGTCAAAGTGAGCACTTTTAATTTTTTTCATCCTCCCCCTGAGCTATAGCCCAGACAAGTGCAAACACGGGACCCCTTTTCTACACCGCGGCAAACTAATATTATGGCGATTCGTACTTTCTTTTGCACGTATACAATTATGAGGTCGTCAGCTCGGATTATGAAGACACGCACACGAGTGGAGGACTGACAGTGCCATCACAGCCAATTAATGGCAAGGACGTCTCATCAGTCTACACAAGACCCACCGCGACTGTCCCCAAAAGGCGATCATATCGTCAGCGAGCACATCTCTCTATACTATATGTATATATGTATATAGATATGAAGATATGTATGTGTATATATATATGTATATATGTATGTATATATATATATATATATATATATATATATATATATATATATGTTTGTAGACTCAAACCCATTATGACAGCAGCAATCCAAGCTGTGAGAAAACAGTAATAAGGAGGCGTGTCAGACGTTGTGGTACATTTTCTGATGCAGCTAGACAAATACAACTTCGTGACGCTGCCGCCAAATACACAAAACAATTACTTTGACAATCATGTTACATTATTTTTAAAATGTTTCCTTTTCTTTTTCATAACTTCTTTAACACACGACATCGCTGCGAAGCACGGGTATTTTGCTATATATATATATATATATATCACAGCGACACTCATAACAGTGACAAAACAATTACATTGACAATCATGTTACGTTATTTTCAAAATGTTTCCTTTTGTTTCTCTTTTCTTCTTTAACACACTACTTCTCTGCTGCCAAGCGTGGGTATTTTGAT